>JAQFVV010001179.1:0-98284 GCA_028023455.1 Epiperipatus broadwayi
GGAGCATTTCCAATTTAATCAAATATAAAAGTATATTCATACACATAAGTTCTGTTTGGCTTGTGGGAGCATTTATCATTTAGTAATTGGAGCATTTCCAATTTAATCAAATATAAAAATATATTCATACACATAAGTTCTGTTTGGCTTGTGGAGCATTTATCATTTAGTAATTGGAGCATTTCCAATTTAATCCATATAGTAGATACGTTCAAATATTTTTATAAATAAATTTGCGTATAACTATTTCATAATTTCATTTTATAACGTGCTTTGAGCAAAAAGATATTTCAGTATTTTATAAAACAAATTCTATGTAAATTATTTCATAACTTTACTTTATAGCATGTATCATTGGCAAAGATATTTCAATATTTTATAAAACAAATTTCAAGTGTAATTATTTCATAGCTCTACTTTATAACGTAAGATAAAGATGTTTTAATATTTTATAAAACAAATTCTAGTAATTATTTCATAATGTCAATTTATAATTCATGACAAAGATGTTTAAATATTCTTATAACATAATTACCTTCCAGTTTTACAATCCAGTTTATTCATAAAGAAGGCGGGTTATTTCATTTATGGAGAGTCATGGCATAGCGTGGAGAGAATGAAGCCACTAAATTACCCCATTATTATCATAATTCCTCTAGCAAAGATTTCTTTTTCCATTTTTTAACGTTCCGTTAAGAATTATATTTTTAACGTGTCAAAAGAATTAAGTAATTGCACTTTTTTTTAAAACAAAAAATTTAACATGGTCTGCCTCTCTGTGTAAGACGAGAGGGAAAAAAAAGTCTTTTTTCTTCCAATTAACGTTCCTAATTTGAATACTGCCTCAGTTTAACTCAAGTATGTTTTCTTTTTCTTTTTAATGATTGGATAATTAATTTCTTTTCTTTTTTTATTGAGACAGATAAAAAAAAAATAAGATAACTTAACATTTTATTTAAATCCATCAATCACAAAATTAAAAATATGATTTTTCTTTTTTTAAACAAATTACAGCTTTATTGGGTTTCCAATTAGGATTGAATCATACTAGACGTTTTTAAATGGGGGAATTTTATATATATATGAAAAACAAAAAACACAAGTTAAAAAACTTGCTAACGCTTGTATTTATGATAACAGATGGTGTTCTACGAAAAACACCGTCAAGCGTAGTTTTCTGTTTACATAAACATCAGAGTGAGCATTCACTATCTCTAACTTTAATTCCACTTTCAGATTATGATTTCAAGCTATTTGCTATCGTCAGTGAAAGACAGGAATAAGAAACTAGATCTAAACACAAACTCTGAGCATTTATGAAACAGTTTCTATTCAGCTTGCAAGCTTGAATCTTTTAGACACATTAGTGTCTTCAAACTCAACATAGCATGCCAGATAGCTACATGGGTCTGATCTCAGTTCAGCATCACCACATAGTAGAAGCCTCTGCAATATACATCATTGCAAGAAAGACCTCAAAGGTACATTTATGAAAAACAAAAAACACAAGTTAAAAAACTTGCTAATGCTTGTATTTATGATAACAGATGGCGTTCTACCAAAAACACTGTCAAGCATAGTTTTCTGTTTACATAAATGTCAGAGCAAGCATTCACTATCTCTAACTTTAATTCCACTTTCAGATCATGATTTCAAGCTATTTGCTATCGTTAGTGAAAGACAGGAATAAGAAACTAGATCTAAACACAAACTCTGAGCATTTATGAAACAGTTTCTATTCAGCTTGCAAGCGTCAATCTTTTAGACACGTTACTGTCTTCAAACTCAGCAAAGCAAGCCAGATAGCTACATGGGTCTGATCTCAGTTCAGCATCACCACACTGATGATAGCAAATAGCTTGAAATCATGATTTGAAAGTGGAATTAAAGTTAGAGATAGTGAATGCTCACTCTGACGTTTATGTAAACAGAAAACTATGCTTATCAGTGTTTTTGGTAGAACACCATCTGTTATCATAGATACAAGCACTAGCAAGTTTTTAACTTGTGTTTTTTGTTTTTCATAAATGTACCTTTGAGGTCTTTCTTGCAATGGTGTATATTGCAGAGGCTTCTACTATGTGGTGATGCTGAGCTGAGATCAGACCCATGTAGCTATCTGGCTTGCTATGCTGAGTTTGAAGACATTAACATGTCTAGAAGATTCACACTTGCAAGCTGAATAGAAACTGTTTCATAAATGCTCAGAGTTTGTGTTTAGATCTAGTTTCTTATTCCTGTCTTTCACTGACGATAGCAAATAGCTTGAAATCATGATCTGAAAGTGGAATTAAAGTTAGAGATAGTGAATGCTCGCTCTGACGTTTATATAAACAGAAAACTACGCTTGATGGTGTTTTTGGTAGAACGCCATCTGTTATCATAAATACAAGCGTTAGCAAGTTTTTTAATTTGTGTTTTTTTGTTTTTCATAAATGTACCTTTGAGGTCTTTCTTGCAATGATGTATATTGAAGAGGCTTCTTCTATGTGGTGATGCTGAAATGAGATCAGACCCATGTAGCTATCTGGCTTGCTATGCTGAGTTTGAAGACATTAACATGTCTAAAAGATTCACGCTTGCAAGCTGAATAGAAACTGTTTCATAAATGCTCAGAGTTTGTGTTTAGATCTAGTTTCTTATTCTTGTCTTTCACTGATGATAGCAAATAGCTTGAAATCATGATCTGAAAGTGGAATTAAAGTTAGAGATAGTGAATGCTCGCTCTGACGTTTATGTAAACAGAAAACTACACTTGATGGTGTTTTTGGTAGAATGCCATCTGTTATAATATATATATATATATATATATATATGTTCACTAGATAGAGCTTACCACTAACTCCAAACAAGCTTTAATGAGGTGAGGTATTAAGCTCAAAAACAATTGGTCTGGAGATGAGGATAATACGATAAAGATTTTGAATTCTTTCTCTTCTGGCACTTATTATTAAAGCTTGTTTGGAGCTAGTTGTAAGCTCCATCTAGTGAACATTTTAGCACAAGCTTAAAAGCAAATTGCACAATTTATGACTTGTTTTATTAATTATTATAAGTGTACCCTTGAAGACTTTTGTAATGTAATATTGCTTTAGCTATTAAGATATGGTAAAACTGAACTGAATTCAGAGTCATATAGCTATCTGGTTTGTAAATCTAGATTTGAAAAAATTTACGTTTCTGAAAAATTCGAGTTTTCAAACTGATAGTAATGTATTAAATAAGTGCTCTGAGTTGGAGTTTTAGATCTAGTTTCTAAAACCCTAAGTCTTCACTGAAGTGAGCCATTAAGCTCGAAACCAATTGATCTGGAGATGAGGATAGTACGATAGAGATTTTGAATTCTTTCTTTGTTGGCACTTATTATTAAAGCTTGTTTGATCTAGTGGTAAGCTCCATCTATTGAACATTTTAGCACAAACTTAAAGGCAAGTTGCACAATTTGTGACTTGTTTGATTAATTATATATATATATAATGTAATGTGGTAAAAATGATGTTGGAAAAATGATAAATATAATCTGAATAAAACATAGCCCAATCATTTGTCACCACAGTTGTCTAATCAACATTATATTTCAAGACTTCCATTATCCATAGATCAAGTGAAATGAATACTAAACAAGACCAACAAACATCTTTATTTGTTTTTTTAAGTATTGTGACATACAGCATTAATCTGGCACTTACAATACCTCCCATCCACAAAAGAAAAAAATAAAGGTCCTTTTCTCTTCTTTCTTCCTTTCTCTCTCTCTCTCTCTCTCCCCCTCCCGTTATTAAAACATGAAACTATTTTCACCTTAATATGCATGAACATTTATTCTTTCTATCTTCCTCATCTTTATCTATCATTTAATATGTCAGTTGAACAAATTTCAAATACATTATTCTCATCAAAACAAAATAGAATTTGTTTATTCCTCTTTATCTTAATTTTCTTAGCACACATACATAGATTTTTTTTACACAGTCTACCATCTAAGTAGTATAATTACATCTCTCGTTTTTTTTTTTTTTAGTTTAAAATCTTATGTTGGAGTTACAATTAATCTGCTACATTTTTATATTTTTTTAGTAATTTCCTTAATAACAATGCTTTAAAATTAGAGTCAGACAAAATATTTAGTATTTCTTTCATGGAAACTAAATATCTAACAAAAGAAAAATCTATTCATAAAATTAAACATAATTAGTTACTCTCTAATAGCCATATATTTTCAGCACATATTATCTTTGCACTATTAAACAAATATATTTATATATTTTACTTCTCTAAAGAGCTTCATAATATCCTGTTTTTCTTTTTCATATACATATCTGTAGTTCTCATCATTCACACTACTATAGGTCCAAACTTTAAACATTATAATCCTAAGAAATAATAATGTAACTTTATTGAGTACATTATTTTTATTCAGGTGATGCTTTAAAATTACTTTTTCCTATGAGATAAAGTAAATAAATGCAAATTAACTTCTATAATGAGTTGGAAATCCAAAACAACAGAGATATTCAATTTAAAATCATTTCTAACACTAAAGTAAATGAGTAAATGTTAATCAAATCTAATTTAATTTCTGAAGGATGTGGCAACTACCTTGTGAGCTAAGTTGTACACTGCATGGTTGCTAATCAGGGACCTTTGTGTTTGAATAGTTTTTGCACAGGTCAGGAAAACTATATATATTGCTTACAACAGTTCTTTCATATACACTTTAATGCAAACAAATTTTCTTAAAAACTTCTTTATTTTCCTTACAGTTTTGACTGTCCAGCAGTCTTCATCAGAGTTCTATGCTTCACTGCTTTAATTAAAATTACTGAGCATCATTTTTAAACTTATAAGTCATAATTAAGTATTCATCATATTATTGGAAATTCTTTTCTACCTGCTACTGTCTAATGAGCTCCAGACAATGTCAACTTGAAACTTAATATTAATTTATATAAAGTTTTGAGCCACAACAAACCTGTAGTTCTGTCAATGCCATCAAAGAAAAGACACGATCTTACAAATGATTCAAATCCATAATTAGCACAGATTCTATATCTCTAATGCATTAAATCACCTACTCATCATCACTAGTCAGTTTCGTAAGGTATAATATCAAACAGTATTTGCATAATATATAATTAAAATTTTAAAAGTCTTTCTCATGGCCTTCCCCCCCCCCATTTTTCCTTGCATCCCAAAATTATGATTTGTCTGACTATAATGTCCCTAATTAAAAAAAAAATGTTCCTATATAATTATCTTTTACTTTCCAGTAATACATAAATTCACAAATTTCTTAATCAAATCATGGGTCTGTGAGGAAATAAGGCCATCCAAATCTATCAAATTGAAATTAAGTTTTCCCTCTCTCCAGTAATTTTCAACAATTTCAATATTTCTGAATAAAATAACAGAGAAATGACACTATTCCCATTATCGTCTACTTTATAGTTGTCCTTATCACAAGTCTTTGCTTGAAACTAAGACAATCTGTTCTTCAGAGAGTTTATCCCCATTTCCTTTTATTGCATTACTGTAAGTTACTTCTTGGAATGATTGCTTACATTTGTTCCTCCATTATTACAAACTTGACTTCCTGAATACTTATTTTTGACCTTTCCTTTGCCTTGTGATATATGTTTTTATATTCTTGTGTTACACATTTATAATCTATATTGTCACCAAATTTACTTTCCAAATTTTCAACTCCTTTGGACTTAAATTTATTTTTCAACCACTCTTCATTTATAATTTTCAGACTATTCTCAGTCTTTACTTTTTCATTTCATGGTAACTGCTAAACATCTGAAAGCTTTCTAGCTAAGCTTTTCTGCTTATTTATATACTTTATTTCCATTAAATCATCAGAACAATTTATTCCTACCTTTTCAAATATTTCAATTATCATTACTATTTCTAAAGGTACTTGTTCTGGCACTTTATAATTTTCTAATTTTGCTTTTTTAAATTCTATCTTCACATAACCCTGAATATCTTTTAACTTCCTTCTAATATCATTTATCTCTAATGTTGCTGCTTTTTGAGCATCCTCATAAGTTTGTTCAACTTTAAAATATTTTTCTCCATATTTGATACTCAATTTTACATCTTTTAACTTCATCATCTAAAATGTTTTTTGACTTATAAAACTGGATGCCAATGTGGGCATAATTAGTTCTATTTTATTTCATCTAAGAATTCAGAACCAAAATAATTTCCTAATGTTTGACTGGATAATATATGTATATAAGACTACACTCTGAGCAAATTAAATATAATGAAGTGTAGATTTTAGTGGGTATATAAATTAATTTTTAATAATTGTAGTTTTATTATAATACATTAATGATACAGCAATGTATGTGTGCAAATGGAAGATGAGATTGGCACTTGAATAAGTTATAAGAACTAGTCAGTGAGCAATATCTTTAAGAGGCATAAGAATGAGAGGGTTAAAATTGGCATAGGTGTGAGTTCAGGCAAGTTCAAATATTTCTGGAGATATTTGTGTGTTTATGGTAAGAGTCTATGCACTGAACTATGTATCTGAACTTATATAACTTTTTGAATAAGCCATATAAATAGTAATAGTAGACATATATAAATTAGATCATCATCAGATCAGTAAAAAATAAAATGAAAAAAGTCAATCATAAAAAAAAACTGATGAGGCAAGAAACATAAAAGCCAAGAGAGTTGGAGCTGGAACAACCAATGTTGAAATCTGTTGAAGCAACACCACTCATAATTGATATGAAAAAAATATAACTTATTCAAAAAATCCAATTCAAAAACATGTCAATGTGAATCACACATTCAGAGCAAGTATAGACTTAGTAGTACATGAATCTGAAGAAGGTTTAAAGAAACATACTTGCAGATAGTGACAAGATAAACTGCTCCAAAAATGATTATTCTCCTTTTGAGTTAGTTAAACATAAACAAAGCTATAAATTAAAAAATGATGTTTTAAAACATAAAGATGGAAAATGAGTGTGGAAAGCAGTTATTCTATATGCTATTCAGGGGTCTCTAATTCAATACATTCATTGCATATAGGTTGATTATGTCTTGCACAAATGGCAGCATCCTATCAATTTTAATGAATTGTGATGTATTCCAGAGAACTAAAGCCAACCAATAGAAACTATTTGGTTACCTTACAACCAATTATATCCAAAAATCTAAAGAAATGATGGTCATTGATTTATATGGATCATTGCCATCATTTAGATGATTGAAATATCTAGTTGTGATTCATAATTTGTTCTCAAAATTTGTATTAGCTTACACTCTGCCACAGGCAACCAAACCTCCAAGTTTTGGAATTTAAGCATTTCCTAACCATAGGGAAGAATCAGATGATAATATCTGACCATGGTACATTTGTATCTGAGGAATGGGATATATGAAGGGTCAAACAAAATGTTAAGCATATATTAATTTTCATTAGAATTCTTCAATCCAATTCATGTGAATGTATTATGTATGAGTTGGGTCATCTATTTAAGGCCTATTTAAATTCCAATAATTGAGGTTGGGTGAAACTAGAACACAAATTGATTAATTCTATAAATTGATTAATTAATTAGTCTAATGGATTTGCACCTAAGAGATTTCATTTTGGAAAGCATAATCCAAAATAGTTAAAACAGAACTATTCAAGAGAAAACCATAGATAAAGAATCAATCTGTGTTAAATTCCATCAAAAATTAATTTGGTCAAACAAGAAAAGAAGTAGAAAAGCAAAGTCTTCTTTATATAAATATTAGTTAGGGGTCCAGGTATTAATTAAATCCTTCAATCTTAGTAATTCTGAGAACTTTACATACAAAAAATTTTTAATCTGTATGAAAAGAATAACTTGATTTTTGGATTACAAATGATCATGATATAAAAAGGCCATATAATGCTCAACTATTACAGCCATTTAATTGTGAAAATAGAAACTGAATATGATAAAAAATCATATTAGAAAATAAAATATAGAAAGAATGGAATGAGAAATTAAATATTTGTTTTGACTTTTTTTTAATGGATGGGATGTAGTGCTGAAAATAGAAGCATAAAAAGATAGTCATCCAACATACGTAACTGTTATAGTAATCATGTGTTGAATTATAAAAATTATTTAAAATTCTTTTAAATTTAAATAATGCTATTTTTTGAAGATGCATGTATATGTGTGCATGAGTAAAATATATAAAAACATTTTATTTGGATTATATAAACAAAAAAATATATAAATAAAACTTACAATATTTATTAAATTAGTAATGACTGAAAGGTTGCTATTCTTCCACGTGCACCTTACTATTACTTTCAGACAGCCAATAGCTGTTAAAACAGTGGTCTGGGGAATGATCAGGCCTAGACACATGACAGAGATTTTTTTGACAAGAAAAGAATGATACCACTCTTCTTGTGTACTTAACTTTTGTATATATAAGCCAGTCTTAAGCATCTTGACTTGAAAGCGTGAATATATAAACATATACATTTATTACTCACTGAGTTTATTAATTTATGATATTACAGCACGAAATCTTAGATTTACTACACCGCAATTTTTTAGATATTAATATAAATTATCAGCAACGTATGTAAATAATATTTTGTTTAAATCACATGTTGTTATTAAATTAGTAATGATTGGAAGGTTACTATTCTTCCACATGCACCTTACTATTACTTTCAGACAGCCAATAGCTGTTAAAACAGTGGTCTGGGGAGCGATCAGGCCTAGACACATGACAGAGATTTTTTGACAAGAAAAGAATGATACCACTCTTCTCTTTTACTTAACTTATATATATATATATAAGCCAGTCTTATTTATTAAAATAAATTTTAATAGAGAAATTTAAGTCATGTAATAGCATTCTAATTGAACCTAAAAAGTTTGAAATATATATATATATATTTTTAAATAATTTGATTATATTTGTAGATAACAAAAAATGAATCTTCAAATCTAATTTGTAATAGCAATTAAAAAATAAGAAAACAAAAAGTCTCCAATTTATTATGTATTTTTAATTACAAATCTATTGTATATTTTTAATTAAAAAAGAGAACTGTAAGAAAATTATTAAAAACACTTGAGAAGAAAGCATAACATTCTTTTCTTTAAAGATAGATTAGAGGATTTAAAGAAAATCAGTATAGTTCTACTTTTTGAAAAAAGCAAAAACTTTTTCCTTTGTGAACTATAACAGTGGCTAAAAAATATATCACCATGTTAGAAAAATATATTGCTGTGATTTATTAAATATAAATCATCCTTGTCAGAAATAAAAACTTTTGATTTATAAAATGTAATACAGCCATAGAAAATGCATTGCTGATTAATTTAAAGTATACTATTGTGCCAGATTGCCATAATTATGTGATAATTTTCTGAAAACTACAGGAACATGATTTTAATGTCATAATTCTGGATTAATTACAATGTCTATGAAAAATGTGTGCCTCTATCATTTTTTGAAAAGTGAATATTTAAATTGAACAAATTAGAAGAAACTTCACAAATTTTGCCTCATACTAATCAGTAAAAGAAGTTAAAAAATATATAACATAATAAGACTATTCCTTTTAAAACTTTAACAAAAAAAATAGAAAAGACCTTAATAAGTCAGTATAGTCCATTTACTGCATTCTAATTTATTTCTTTTATATAAGTTATTAAGATCTTTTATTTAAATTATTTTTGTATATGATTATTTATTGTATAAATTTAATCTAAAATATTTTTTTCTTTGTGTGCATGTGTGTATGAATAATTATAACTTGTAAATAAATGATTATTAGTTTATGAAATTCAAATTATCAGGTGATTTTATATTGCCACTTTCATTTAATTAGAGAGAATGTGAAACACTGAGAAAATGTAAATAGAAATTACAGATTACAGAATTTGAAATTTGTTCATTCAGTATTTTTTCCTCTTTTCATAAATCACAAGATGGCACCTGAATAAAGACTTGAAATGCATGTCTTTTTATTTAAGATAAATCATTAGCATTGATTTTGTGGAGGTAATTGGTAAATGTTTTTAGATTCAATCTTCTCCATCCTTATCTACTTTATGTATAATTCTACGAAAGTTACACTGATTAGTTTTATTGAGAGGTAGTCCCTGCATGTTACTGGAATATATATCATCATCAACCATTATCAATCCACTGCAGAATGAATGTCTCTTCAATTTTAATCCATCTCCTCTGATATTTAGCTTCTCTTCTCCACATCACCCCTGCACACTTTCTTATTTCATTCATACATCTCACATGTGGTCTCTTTCTGGGTCTTTTACAATCTCTTGGAATTCAGTTCAAGATTTCAGTTGTCCATCTATTATCATCTCTTCCAGCAATATGTCCAGCCCAACTCCACTTCAGTCTTTTAATTTTTTCAATGAGGTCAGTAACACCTGTTTGTTCTCTGACCCATATATTGTGTTTTTGATAGACATATATATATATATGTGTGTGTGCACGTACTTTGAAATTTTCTGTACATATACAATAAACAATATATTATAAATCAAATCACGAGCAATTATTCTCTATACTCAATATATCCTAGAAATCTTGAAACAAAATATAGCAGATATCATGTCTTCACTGTATAATCATTCTGTTGACATTTTTTTACTTATTCTTTGTTTTCAGTATACAGTAGTTTGTACATATTAAACTTTGTATTTAATACTGTTTGTATTTTCATCCATTTAAATAAAATTTTGTTATAATTGTTTATAGTTTATACAAAAGTATTTTAATAAAATGTCCTCCCACATCATTTGCCATGACTGGAACTACCTGCCATTTCTCATCATTATATATTACTATTCAAAACACTACCTAAGGCCAAAATAATTGATGAAATATATGATAAAATAAAAAAGAATAATAAAGATATTTAAAAATAATACAGATATTTCTTATGAAGTATTTTTATAACAGAAAAACTGAAACAAAATATAGATTTAAGTGTAATATTAAAATAATTAAATCTGGCTAAGAATTTCAAGTTTTTTTTAATTCAAAATGCAATATTCTCTTCCTTATATTCTCCACAAATTATTGTCAAGCGTTGGTGGTCGAGTGGTCAGCACACCCGCCTTACAAGCAGTTGTTCCGGATTCACTTCCCAGCTGATGCTTTGACACATGGAAAAAAAAATTATTATATATTAATTCAAAAATGGTAAGTTAAATCTAAAATGTGTATATATTATCAATAAATGATTATCCAGTGTTATTATTATTGGCATTTTTGAAAAAAGAAAAATTAATCTTAAAAACTTTTCATATAAGAGGTGTCATAGTTAAATATAATATTGAAATCTATATTTTGTTTTAATTTTTTTTTCTATTGCTTTTCTTTATAAGAAGAGGCTGGTTATTTTTTCCAATTTGTGTGGCTGAAATAATATAGCTGTGGTTGTATTTAAAATATTTTATAGAGATTTCAGCTAGCGTTATGCATTTGTTTCTCTTCATTATTTAAATATGTATATATTTAAGATATATTACAACTTCGACATTATTGCTTCTGAATTATAACTTTGACATTATTACTTCTGAATATATAATATTAAAGGTTTTAGGTTAGTAATGTGTATTAAGTTATCCTTAAGAATTAATCTTCATTTACTCTTTCATTTCATTTAATTCAGCAAAACTTTTTCTAAATAAAAAAAATCTTAAAAATAAAATTTCTCATTAAAAAAAAGCCATTTCTTTTTTGTGTGTGTGATATCAGTTTTACTCATTATCAGAAAAAGACATAAAAATCCCAGTTGACTGTTTAGATAAAGTTAGCTCAAAAGAACTTTTCATTTTTGCGACAAGAGACTTTTAATTTTCTAGGTTTGATGCTATCTCTAAATTACAATTTGCACACTTACTATCTCAAAAAAGAAATTGTGTGTGTATATATATAGCTGCGTGTATTAATTTTTTTATGCCAAAAATATAAATTTGTTGGTACAGTATCTAAGTAATGATTTTATCGTACAACAACATAAAATATTCAGTAGTTATTAATTATAATTTACTGTCATATATATATATATCAAACAACGGTAAACAATTTATAATACAATATAAATAAAAACTCAATAAAAACTCATAAAGAAATATTTTCGATTATATTCATAATCATTTTCAACTCAACTTTCAAAATGGAATCATCTATTACTAACCGGAAACACATGTCGATTTAAATATCCCACAATTCATTAATCCTAACATTTGCTGACTGTCTGTTTATTATCGTATTTTTATACTCAAAATTATTCAATCCAATAAAATGATTAATAACCTTTAAATACTTCCGATTATTAAACCAATCTTGTTTATAAAAATATGATAATAAACAGACAGTCAGCAAATGTTAGGATTAATGAATTGTGGGATATTTAAATCGACATGTGTTTCCTGTTAGTAATAGATGATTCCATTTTGAAAGTTGAGTTGAAAATGATTATGAATATAATCGAAAATATTTCTTTATGAGTTTTTATTGAGTTTTTATTTATATTGTATTATAAATTGTTTACCGTTGTTTGGAATATATTTAAGTTTCATTATTGTATTATTGATATTAGTGGACATTTATTTTGTTTTATATATATATTTGTAGTGCAATGTCTGCTGTAAATTTTACCTTCAACACTGATAGAAATATTATTTTTATCTCAGTCTGTAACAATGCTTATAATAATGCATGTAGAGTTGGTTGGATCTTGGTAGGCATATAAAATTTAAAATATCAAAAATGGAAATAATGAATTATTTACAATAAAAGTCAACAGAAACTATTATACTGATGTAGATTGATTTTAAATAATATGTTATATTCACTTATGCTACTTGCATCTAATATATTGTATTATAAAAAAATTATTTATACATCTTCCCGAGACCCTGTTAAAATCATATTAAAAGGCAATAGCATGTTACATTGATAACATATTATGCATCATAAAGAATAATGGAACAGCTTATTTACATGGTAATCTTAAAAAAAAAAAAAACTTTTAAAAATAGTATTGTGAAGAAATATATTGTTGGCAATAATCTTTTGTGAAATGTATAGCTTTAACATGAAACAATTAAATATATAGAATTCTGTTAATGTTAAATATTGTAGCTAAAAGATTAATTGAACCTTACTTAGAAAATACATCTTAGAGCTGAAAAATACAGGCATTGATATATAACAATAAAATCTCTTAAATAAAAATACAAAAAAAACTTAAATTTAAGAATGCTATGCAAAAAAAAACTCTCATTAAAAATAAAGACATAATCCAGGCTGCATTACCTGTGCTCTTAAACCCAAATATTTAATTAATACTTACTTCTTAGATTAAAGTATCTGTATAAAATTAAAGTTTTTTTATTGTTGTTATTATTAATCTGGTAAAGAAAATCCCTTTCATAAATTCAAATAAAGATTTTGGTTTTCTCCAGAAGTATATAATTTTATACTTGAAACATTTGCAATATTTTTTTAATAGTTTATTAAATTATCAACAAAGGTCAAGTGAATATTTCAGACAATTAATAATTGTTAAAATTACAAATATAAAACAATTTTTTACATATATTACAAAATGTTGTTCTATAAAAAAAATTAAAGCAATAATATATTATTATTTATATCTATAAAAAACTGTTGGCCAATCAAATCGCAAGTGAAAAAAAGCCATTGAATGCAATCATATATATAATTACTGCCTAACCCATTATTAACTTTTTGTTCAGTCTGTATATCTATATATTATTTTTAAGTTAGAATAACCATAATTATTTATGAGTAGTCTCTAACACTGATGTGTATCTGTGTGTGTTGGAGGTTAAAATGAACTATTAAATTTTTATATTAAATCCAATTTTAAGAAATGAAAGTGAAATGGGGAAGTTTAACATATAAAACAGGTGAAGATCACTGTCATTAATCATCTTCAAAAATGTGAACCATGTGCTCCAGTCCAACAATTAACTCTGTCTTTTTGACTTTAGTTCTATCGTTGACAACTAGCATCTCTTCTCTAACCATTACTTATTTTATCACTCTATTCATTGTTAGGGAGTTTGTAAGAAGATTAAGCGCTGGATATGACATAATTGGAAAGCAATCTGTAGACTCTGAAACCAGAATCTGTCATTTTATTATTGCATTAAACCATAGAGATTTTATTATTATTGGTTGCTGCCAAATTAACATTAAATTTCAATGATTATACGAACAGCAATGTATTTTATTATAACTTTAAATTTCCAGGCTATTTAAAGTACATTCATTATTGTAATGATAGAATTCATTATCTTTTTTGATGTATACTTACATCATTAATATTTCTGAGTATTATGATTTTTTAATAAATTAGACATTTTAATGATATGATCAAAATGGAATAATTTTAATCTGGCCATTCAGGTTTGAGCTCATCAACTATTCACTTGCTTGTTTTTTACACTATCCATGATATTTTCAAAAGTCTTCACAATCATGTAAGTTCAAAAATAATAATATTTGTAATTTTTCTTCATTTTCCAAATTCTATATTGTAATGTGATAAAAATGGTGATGCTTGGCAAACAATCAAAATAATCTGAATAAAACATAACCCAATCATTGGTTGCCATTTTGTAATGGAATATTGATTATTATAATATAAATCTGGACTAAATGTGGAATGCCATTTGTACATGATCATCATTAGCTAGCATTGTGTAGCTACTTGGTAACCATAATGATGGATCTTCTACTTCACTACCTCTCTACGGTTGTTCAGTCAACATTAGTCATAGAATAAAAAAAATTAACCTACGGATGTTTTTTACACAACCACTTATTACTGACACTATATGAAAATAAAAGATCATGAAGAAATGTTCTTAAGATTTATATCATTTATAACAGAACAAACATGCATTAACAAATAGTAACTCTGTTAGAACCTGTGTAAAATTATCTAGCTCAGTTATTGATCCCACTAGAAAACTACAATATTTCCAATACATAATTATTTAGATTACCCATTACGCTATAATAAATTATTAATGACAATCTTTATTAAAACCTAATGTTTTCAGATAGTACTTAAAACAAAATAAAGCAAACAGGATCATCACCTCAGACATCGACAAATCTATTTACTATTCCAAAGTAATTGGCAATAAGTAGTGAGATCATATATCATTACCCTAAACAATAGTGTCTGATTAAGACATTTATTTAATTTATAATTGAATTAAATCAAATTCGAATCTACTAGTAACTAAGTTCTGATATACTTTTACTAATCTAATATTCTTTATAGTAATGCAAATTTACTTTAACATTTAATGACATTCTATTTAAATCAACTAGTTTCTAAATAATTATAATTACATTTTGAGACGTTTTCTAAACTACACAATATTTATAATGTTTAAATAAAATAAACCTTTACTCAGTTTTGTATCTACTCTAATAAATCACTAAATATAATACCAATATTTCCTTCATACTTTACATTATATCAATATGCAATTATTGCTTAATTTATGTTCTAAAATGAAACACTCCACAAGAATTTATTATCAATAAATCTATTAAATAATATCACATTTTACACTACTCAATCACATTATATATAAAATATACCATAGGTTTCTATGGGATATCTACTGACTTACAATCACTGATATTATTCATCTAATTAAAACTTCAATCAATCGATTATAAAAATGGATTTTATAATACTTAAACTGTATGTGATGATAATTGGCAGATATCCAAGCCAAAGATAGATATTAAGTTATACTAGTTTATAAAATTTATGATCTCCACTTCAAAAAAGTTTAAAAGTAATTAAGTCAAGTCATTCTGATTAATGACAGAACAAAATCTATTAAGATTTTTGTAACTGTATAAGATAAGCTCATTAATAATCAACCCCAAACTAACTGAGTTATGTCTCCCACTAATATTGACTTAGATAAGTAAATAAATATTTAAATGCAGTAACAAATATAAAATTTATGTCTAATCAGATTTAATAATGTTGTATAAAAATATACATATGTCTAATCCTATTTCATTTACCAAAATGGGTTTGATCTTGGATCAAACTTCAAGTACCAAAATTACCTTGCACATTCAAAAAAAATAATTAGACAGATTCACCGAATTTTTAAATCAACTCTAAATTTATTGGTTTAATAATTAAAAATTTATAATAGTAATAATATATATAAAAGACATATTTTGTGGGTTCATCCATGTTAAAAAATTTAAATATTGATATACTGATGTTTCAACTTGATCACACAAGTCATCCACTGGGTGACTTGTGTGATCAAGTCGAAATGTCGGTATATAAATATTTAAATTTTTTAACACTGATGAACCTGCAAAATATGTCTTATATATATGCAACACGTGAACATCTTCATATCAACACACACACATATATATATATATATAACAGAATAAATAAATGATGTTTGCAATAAATTCATAACCAGTTAAAAAATATACAATCCTAGGTTTCTTTAGTATGTGAAATAATTGATAGTCTATTACTGTATAGAATCAATAAAAATAATAATACAATGTATATGAAACTCCAAAAATGTGTTGCATGACAATAATACTATATAAAACTGAAGGAGAGATTTTAAATATCTTCCTGAGACTAAATGGAATATACAACGTTAAAAAATATGTGATCAAATAAAATCAATCTCTATTTATTCATTACTGTAACTTCTATATAATTAGATTAATATAAAACCCACTGTTTTCAAATTCTTCTCTATCCAAGTATCCTCAAACTAAATCTTAAACATAAAAAAGAAATCCAAACACTTGAAAACATCATAAATTAACTGGTATCATCAGCAAAAGTTTGAATTATAGAAATGAAAATGAATCTATCCAACCTTTTTATCAGTGAATCCTATAATAACTTGTATGTATATATATATATATAATTTAACCCTATGTTTTAAAATGAAATATAAATAAAACACACACATTCTTTCCTTTTTTAAAAAAATGAAAAATGCATACATATAGAAATCATAACACAAATAAACAGTCTCCTTTTATCCACTAATCCATCATATCTTCTGGGTTCTTTGTTTCTGATCACAATGTGTAGAGATGATTTTTCTTTAAACAGAGAAGATAAGCATGGAGGATAATTATCATGGATATGAATTGAATTACTTTCACATTTAAATTCCAATATTTTCTTTTAGGCATATAAATCTATCCAAGCTTTTAAAATAATAGGTACTTAGTCAATGCAAAATCACATATCACTGGGTTTATTTTACTTTTTCGTTGGTAATCAGGTATAAAGAGAATTTTTTTTCACTAACAAAAATTCAGCTATATTAAAGAAAATAATAAATGCTAACTTTTTCTTTCCAGATTAAAAAAGCAAAATTTAGATTGCTTGATATTACACATGAGTTAAACTAATCGATCTTGTGAAATCCATTGATCTGAAATATGATATTTATATACACATATTTGGGTTTGCATTCATTATGAAATGCTAGAAGGAATTTTAGATTTTAACAACAGAATATTTTTTATAGTCCACTTGCACATTTTGATGTTTTTGTTTTGTTGTTTTACATCTTCCATATCCTCAGGAATTTCATCAACACACTGGCCCCAATTAAATGGAAAATAATTAAAAATTTTATTCTTCCATAGTTATAGAAATTAGCCAATTAAACAATAAAATTTGATGAATCCATTCTAGGCAATGACAAAATTACAATAACCCAAGTTGCAGCATTTCAATTCTATTTATAAGATACTCTTGCTGACACTAATGTTGCCAGGACACTTGTTGAAAATCATTCAAATATTTAATGATCTAAAAAATTGTTCAAGATTTGCTGTCAATTAATAGATGAAATAAAGCTTTTGAAATAATTGGATACAGTGAAAATAAAATCCTACTTTACAAGTTCAATATTATTTTTTATTTTTGACCAAAATAAAGAATTCATATTAGAATTTTAATACATTTTAATGAATATAGAGTATTTTTATATATGTTTTAATAATATTTTTCCATAACTAATTTATGAACAAATATATATAAAACATAAAACATTTAATTTTATAATAGGTGTTATTATAGTGATTGTAACAACAGAAATTAAAAAGTGCAATACTTAATAATAATGTTGATTATTTAAGTGATCTATCTATGATTTACTTAACTATTTTGAAAATATATTTATTTATTCATCTGTTTATTTTTTTTCTGAAATTGATCACAACAGATTTATGATTTGATGCTAGAATTAATAGCAAATAATATCATTTTAAAACATTAAATTGCCATGGTTATCTAGATAACATTATATTTCAAGACTTTCATTATCCATAGATCAAGTGAAATGAAAATTAAACAAAATCAACAAACTTCTTTATTTTTTTTAAATACTGTGACATACAGCATTAATCTGGCACTTATAATATGCACTGAGAATGGTAGGAAACACTATATTAAAACTTTTGTTTTTGACAAGTATTCAAAAAAATTGAAATTCTTAGCCATCTCTACATCTTTATTATTACTTCTGATGTCAGGTCCTTTATATATTGCATAATTCTATTTTTAATATTTAATTCTTTCATTTTCTTTATTTTCATTAAAGTAGCTTTATCAGAATTTTTGAGATTATTGTTTTATTTATTAATTCTGAATCCACAGATATCTTTATCCAATCTAGTTTCCTTTATTACATATTCACTATATAAATTGTATAAATCAATGACAATATGCAGCTCTCTATAACATCTTTATGAATGTGAAATTATTTAGTTTTATCACTAACTGGTACTTAAATCTGATGGTCCTCAATCTAGACAAATACCACTGATATCCTGCATTATTGCTACCTTGATATATAAATATATATTGTCAACATTCATGTATGATTTTTAATATATATATATATATATATATATATATATATAGTAACTTCCATAGAGTGACCAAGTAACCATAAAATAAAGTCTAAACCAGTACAAGATCCCTAATACATTAAATAAACATATAAACTTAGGTAAATCATCTCATAGACTAAGTGAACAATAACTAAATAAGTTCTTGCATTGACTAAGCACACAGTAATTAATACATTATTTTATAAGATTGGATAGACCAATGATTGAGTGATAATTTATAGTTACATTCTAGAAACAATAATAAGGAATAGTACTAGTAATCTCAGATTCTTAAATATTAAATAATTCAGTTATATAAAAATACTAACTTTGCAATGATAATCTAAATATTAAAATTATTTAGAGTCTTTAACAAATTAGCAGTAACATTAACAATGAGACATTTTCTTAACATCTTATCAACACTTTCTTCCTTTATAATTAAGTACACCTGGGTCTTTTTTTACGCAGACTTATTTAACATGATTTTGAAGTTACACGACATGTTTCACCGGAAGTTGACCTCCGATAATGCACTATTACTTTAAATAATAAATTTCGCACACTTACGTTATATTGACAGTAATAGCACATTATTGGAATTTGACTTTCATCTTAGTAATTTCAATATTTTCAGTGCTTTATAATAGTAAGATTTTATGCAATAATGAAATTAAAATCATGATTTCCACATTTTATGTATACACACATTAAATTTTACAAGATTATAATGTAAATTTGTTCAAACATTGTGCATGTTAATTTTGCATTTTAAATCACATTCTGTTTTTGCTTTTTAAAAAAGAATGTAATCAATTATTATTTTCTTATTAATGACACTAATCATTAACATGCTCTTAAATTCCAATGAGAGCTAAATGGTTGTATGTCTGGATATCATGAGCTTCATAAAGAATTAATAAAATCATCATCTCAAAGATTAATTACTAATTACGTTGTCACCAGAAAACCATTGATACAACATGAGTGTGAAGTTGGCGTTAGTTATATTTCCTCTTGTGAAAAATTTGATTTTTTACCAGTTTACAAACGAACGTGTTTTTCGCAAATAGCAATAATAATTAAAATGTGTATAAAAAAATGCAAATTACTGTACTGTAAATTATGCATAAAAATATATTATTTTGAATAAAATTAAATATTATAGTTAAAAAAAGTTTGTCTTGTATCAATTTTTTTCAAATTTGAAATTTTTTATTAGTCATATTTTATTTCCTTTTTTTTTTTTGCGCGTGAATTTTAAAGTAATTTTACATTGGTGCTTTGCTTTTATGCAAATTTTGAAAAATTACAGACTGCATCGTTCCTTTTTCAATATAAGTTACATCTATTTTTGCGCAATTTCGTTTGCACGTGTTTTCTGAGGAACCTATCTATCGCGTAAAACGAGACCCAGGTGTATAGATTTATCTAGAGATGAGTTTAAATATGATAATGGCTAGCAAAGATTAATTCTTATTTTTTTTGTTGGTTCTTAAATCACCAGCTAAACAAAATCAAGTTTTCTTCAAATCTAAAATAACTATCTGACACCAGCAAAGGCAAAGTAATGCAATAGGTGAAAGGGCATTTTGTTATACCAACCAAATTTCTAACAACAAGAGCATCAATAAAGTAATCTTATATAAATCTGATTGCATATATAATGGATTGCAGGAATTGTATCACTGTGCCAATTCTAAAAATATGTAATTTTATATACACGTTAAACACTTTTACTATTTAAATGGATTTTCTGATATAAGGACGTGATAGATGGCAATGGAAAGAGAAACGTAATCAAAAAATATAATCAATATATATTACAAAAGCTAAATATATTTTCTTTTAGCTTGCAACTCAACAAAAATATAAATTATTTACTACTATTATTTACAATAAAAATAAATTTAAAAAACTTTTACGTGTTAGATATAACGCATATATAGTATACTATATATGTCGTATATTTAAATTATACAAATAAATAAAGAAAAACCTTCTGCAGCTTGGACATAATAATCAGTGATACATACTAATGGTACTAAGTGCATTTGAATGAACTAATATATAGTTGTAGCTAGAAATATAATAAGACATATCTACAATAGAATTAGTATGCAATTTCTTAATATGTAATTTATAATTCAAATGATATCATATATAGAAGTATTTTGTACTACTCTTAGATAACTAAAGCTCATGGAGTAAACAAATGCAAATTGAATACTTTATTCAATACATAATCATTTGAAAATATATATAATAAGGGGTTAGGGGAGTATAATCATGCAAAAGTCTTTCGTAATACACAACTTTGGTTCTTAAATATTTCTGGGTGACAGTGGTGAGAAAATAAGCCTAAACTAAAGTGGAACATAGCAATACTGGCTCAATGCTACACATATGCAAGTGTCCCAATAATATCTTCAGCTAACATAAGAAAAAGGCCTCAACAAATAATATCTAAGCAAAGTAAGAAATCATTAACATAATTGCCATAATAGATACATGATTAAAAGCAGAAATACCAATAACGAAATGAAAGCCATTAAGATAATAATTAACCACATCTACTCATATTTATGATGCATATAGCAAAATATAATCAAAAGACTACTACAAATGTGTGCATGAAAGATAAATAATTAATTTTAAAGTTATGATAATAGTAATAAAAATTATACACCAATCTAAAGCAAAATATACAATATAAATCAAAGTAGCAACTCTATCCTTATGAATGTTTATAAAGCATACATAAGTCCCCATCTGTGATCTCTCAAAACACAATAAACACTAATAAAAATCATTTATATACACCACTTTTAAATACATGATTATATGTTAGATATACCCAAATAAAGAACAAAATAAAATGAAATCAACAAAATATTAAATGCACATAACATTTCAGATATCATAATAATAAAATATAAAAGATTAAAAAAAAACTTAAATAGTTTTCTTTTCTTCTCCGGAATGAAAATGATTTTCCCCCAGTTGTACATTTGATTACTTTGATGATCATTTATCTTGTTTCACCTATTTAAGAGCACATTTTCAAGGATGATTCCAAATGATACAGCACGATGGCGCTTTCTTTTGAGAGATTTTAAAAAATCATATTGACTTAATAATGGATATAGCATTTTCAGCATGTCATAACTTAGCAAAAATTGAAGTGATTGTTTAAATTAAAAAAGAAATTGAATATATCTCACAATGAGGGCATATATTAAAGTTACATCCAAACAAAAGGAGTTATCTATACTTTATATAGACAGACTATAATTGTGCAGATAAGTTATAAATGCATAATATAAATGAATTATATTAAATAGATTGTAAATATATATATATATCGCAGAGAGTGTGTAAATATAATAAGTTCATTATAAGCCAATACATATAACCGAATATAAATATTTTTCATAATAAGATATTTAAATAAGCATTTATTTTATATAGCGTATGTTTATAATTGTATACATTCAAATATCAGCCTTTTAAGCTAATTGTGCATACGCTTTGAGAGTGTTAATAATAAATTAATACTTTCTCACCAATACAAGATATAGTATTTATGCAGGAATAAAAGGAATCCTATTATTCCTACGACTATGAGCATTTGAGTCGTAGGAATAAGAGGATTTCTTTTATTCCTGCATAAATACTATATCTTGTATTGGTGAGAAAGTATTCATTTATTATTAACACTCGCAAAGCGTATGCACAATTAGCTTAAAAGGCTGATATTTGAATGTATATAATAAGATATTATAGAACAAACACAGGTATAAAATAAGCAAGATAAAATAAATATAAATCCATAATTATATTTTATAATGAGCAATAAATACTGTAGTCCTAGATTAATCAAACAAAATCAATTCATAGCAAAATAATATAATAAATTTCTTGTTTCAGATAAAATCTTATAATAAGATTGAGTAAAATTGAAAAAGTTTGCAAGATAATAAAACATATAATATTTCTGATTATGTTGTTGAAGTTTCAAGTCTTACCCCCATAAAAAATTTCTTTTTACCTACATTTGTAGAAATTTAGAGAGATTAAAGTAAAATAGTACACAACTTAAAAGAAGGTTGATTGCTCAGATAACTTTCCTTTTAATAGCACATATTGTTTTATCCTCCAAAACAGTTAAAACTTAATTAACCCGGTTGTAGAATTCAGCAAGCAAAAATAATATTGATGTGACCAGTTGATAGTGATGATGAAAAAGTGTCTTATGCTTTTAAAATTGCCTTTTTTATATTCTTTTGAGAGTGACTTATGATTCTAGTTAGGGCAATTAATAGAGGGGGGGTTATTACAATTGACAGAAATCTGAAAAGATTTGCACTAGAAATGATTTTCATATAATTTAAATAAATACACAGAAAAGTGATCTTAAGTGGGATTTATGTAGTAAAATTTATTTATTCTTTTTTTTTTTAAATACAATTATTTGTTAATTAAAACATTTGATACTGAAGTTGTCTAACTTTGAATAGTAATAAAAGGAAAAAAAAAATTCTTTCTTTTTTTAAAAAAGAATAAATTTATAACAGATAAATTTATAAAAGTTAGGCTTAACTTTTCAATGTCAGTGGTTGAGTAGATAGTAACCTAGGTATTGACATATTGTTAAATAAATAAAAATGCAATTATACAGCTTTAAATGTGTAAAATAGAGCATTAAGTTACTCATTTAAGTTAATAGATATGATATAATATCAGCTAACCTTTTAGAATTATAATAACAAAAAAAAATTTAAATACTAAATTGTACCTATATTTATTTTTTACACAAAATAAATGGGCCCAATATATATATGGATGTTAATAATTAAGCATTAAAATTATAAACAAAACAAAGCAAAAAATACAAAACAAAATAAAAGATAATTATCGGAAAAAGTATAGGAAATCTTATGAAGACTGATTGAGGAGAAGTGGGTAAAATCAATTTAGATTTTGAGTATAAAATAGAAATATAATCAACAGATGAAAAAATTATACTTAGATATGGTAACTTAATTTTGCTAATTGTAATCATTAAGTTGTAGGTCCATAAAACAATGTAAGAACATATTCACTTCAATTTCACTTTATGATTTTTATATAAATTTTTTATTCATTTATTATTTATTAAAACTTGAATATTGTTAGCTTTATCTTTTACAATATATCTCCTTCAAAAAAAGGACCTCATATTTTGCCTACTCTTTATTTTAAATAACTGTGGTTTCTACTCTTTTAAAATTCATTAAATGTCATTATCTTAATTCTAAGTTTAATGAATATCAGAATAATTTATTGTTATTTCTATTGGCAATAACCTACAACAAATGTTTGTTTAATACTTTCAATCCAATTGGAAGTTTCTCAATTCCAATATTATACTACTTTTCATATTTTCTATCTTAATTCTTTTAACTATGAGACTTGTTACTTTTCTTATAATAAAAAAATTACTTAAATACATCTATTTCATTAATAATAATATTTTTGTTTCATTTTATTCAAAGTTTATTACACTATTAAAAATAAACATCACATGAT
The DNA here is from genome assembly GCA_028023455.1 of Epiperipatus broadwayi. Classification (NCBI taxonomy): domain Eukaryota; kingdom Metazoa; phylum Onychophora; class Udeonychophora; order Euonychophora; family Peripatidae; genus Epiperipatus; species Epiperipatus broadwayi. Next base: position 24,553 of record JAQFVV010001179.1, read on the forward strand.
CACCTCCATATATTTCCACACACAGCAAGCTAGAGTAATCAATGGATGCCAGAAGGCTTGTGCATAAAATCCCCATCTAGTGCCTACTCATCCAAGGCTCGTAACTGATGAAGGCTATAAGCCAGAAACTAGTCTGGGGATATTTGGATAAGTAGGCATTAGATGGGGATTTTATGCACAAGCCTTCTGGCATCCATTGATTACTCTAGCTTGCTGTGTGTGGCAATATATATAGTGAGTTTTGCCTGTTTTAACAACTATTAAAAATGTCAAGCTTTTTTTTAAAAAAAAAAATTTCTCAATACACTTCATTTCCAATTCCACATATCTATCTTTATCTTTTAATACATATTTGAATCTAAGTCATTGTTTGTTTTTTATCTTCTTATATCTATTATTTTAAGCGTAAAAATTTTTCAGGCTAACACATGCGCTGTATTATTTTTTTATATATAATATTTCAATGATGTCTTATTGAGTATTGAAGAAACTCTCAAACTAAGACATAAGATAGGGACATTTGAAAAGATAAAAGAGGTCATCTTATCTTTAGACCTACTTTCTAAAATAGATCAATTCTCAACAAGACATCGTTGAGATATGAAAAACAGTACAGTGCATATGTTAGGATGAAAAATCCTTACTGTTTAAATTACATACTATCTCTGTGCTTCTAAATAAAATCAAATGTTATGTATCTATTATTTTATTTAAATATTTCATTTTTAAACTAATGTTGCCTTTTGTTGTTTTTTTTTTTTGCTTTATATACATATAACTAATAACTATTATTTGCCTGCAGCTTCTTGTTTTTCATTTGAAATTTTATTATTATAGATCTGCTAAACTGAATTTTGTTTTAAAATAATAACCATACCATTATATATTCTTTTTAATACATATAATTTTCTAGATCATGTAATACCTTACATGTTTCTTAGAGTCAATAATGTCTGTAATTAGCTCATACTTGTTGTTACTATACTAAAAAAAGGCAAGATATTTTTGGAATCAAAATCATCTAAAGTTTGGAGTTATAAAATATTCACTAGAATACATAAGAATTGGAAATGATTATTTGAGTAACTATAATGTAAGCAGCAGTTCCTATCGAGGCTGGTTAATAGCCAGTCATAACCTGGTTTGACAATATATTAGATCCTATTTTCTAATACTAGATGATTATCCGTGGTCACATGAATAACTGTTAAGAAGTGTATGATGATTAACTTCGGCTGCTAACGATTAAATAATACAGTTCATATAAAAAAAAAAAACGTTATTATATTAAGTTATAGTTACACAGAACATTAAAACTATAAATCAAAAATTAATTAATGCGAATAAAAAAGTAAATAATTTTCCAAACAATTCAAAATTTCAAATACAAAATATACATTTATTTTAAATAAAATAAAAAGTATTAAAATAAAGTTTTGTAGATAAATAATATAAACATATAACAACTTTTAAAAAAAAAATTAACTGAATATCGAAAAGACTTAACTACAATATTAACAAAGAACAAAAGAATATTTATATAGAAGTTGACAATAAGAGGAAATTAAATTTTTAAAAATAATAAATAAAAACTTTCCAATTATTAAAACTCTATTCGCATATCTAGTAGAACAAATGGAAATAATTATAAATATAACAACGAACAAAAAATTAATTACTTTTGAAATAATGTTTGTAGTTAAGTCAAGAGGAAACCAAAAATCAATAAATAAATATGTTTAAAAACAAAGCATCAAAACATAAATTTATTAAAAATAAACAAACATATACACAAATAAATAACTAAAAGATAATTTTTAAATATATTGATTTAAAGTTTAGATTTGATGCTAATGTGAATACTGCACATTGTAAGATTAAATTGCTGAGTGTTAAACACAAGCTACTGACAGTTCCATAGACAGATGATTAACTTTACCTAATAAGAACAATTCCTGCTTCATTGAAAAATCTGATTCTTTTAAAATCTAGATACTGTTTTCATAAATAAATTGTTTTCTTCTGTCTTTTCCCTGGGTTTTTTTTTCTAATTTTTGCTTATAATCATCATTGACTTAGGCTAGTATAGTGTTCCAGGCTTCATAATCTCCTTATGCTATTATTCACTTCTTTGCACTAATACTGATGAGGTGTGCTTATGCAAAACCACATTTCCATATTTTAATTGTGTGCAAACCAATACTAATTCCAATTTTTTCTCCTTTTTTTTGTATGCAGTCTGCATGTGTAAGTAAATATGCAAAGCTTATATGATGCTAAATAATTAATAAAGAGTTATTTTGCTTAGATTTAGACCAAATTTTCATTTGATAAATAATTATATTATTGATGGACCCTTCCCCTCCTCAAGATATGAAAGGACCTGGAATAATGATCTACTTTGTGAATTTTTTTTAATAATTTAAAGATAGTACTAATACTGTTTTAAATATTGAAAAAATATTGAAAACATTAATATAACCTTATACACTTTCAGATTAGGATACTCTTTCCCAATACAACTATCATTAGCCTGTGATACCTAAAACATCATTAAGTAATATAAGTAGTTGTAATTTTAATAATGAAAGTAGTGGCAATGTAGGATGTAGTGCTAACAATAAAAATAAATATTTCACTTTTTCCTAAATATCAGTATATGAAATGAAATTTTTTTTCTCAATCATAATTCTTCAAAAGCAGAATATAAGGTAGCACCCATAACAAATTGTTAAGATTTAAGACTTTTATTGAAATTCATTTTATGGAGAAAAAATTTAAAAGTAAATCATTATAAATTTTGCATAAGAGCAACACATCAGGATTTGCTTTGAGATTTAGTTATTTTTGAAATTAATAGATGTTTTAATGAAAGACTAATTATAACTTATTATTTTATGTAGAGATATTTAAACTTGTTTTATCAATGCTTATGTTACAATGTTACACTACAAAAGATCAGAAAAACTATCTTTTCTGCACAGTAAATTGTATCAATACCAGTAAGAATTTATTCATTAGAGGAAATTATGCCTCCAAATTATTGCAAATAATGGTATTGATTTGATATCTTGAATATTTTATTGTTGGTGTTAAATCTTTGTTTAGACAAAGAAATCATTAACCAGAAAATTAGATATATCAATCATGTCCTATGAATTATATTATAATTAGGAATCACAGGTATCTACCTATTAATAAAGCAAGGTTTGTCCAACCTTTTGTCATCTCTGGCCATATTGGATGAAGAAGAGTTGTTTTGGGTTACATGTTAAATACAAAAATATTTCAAAAAGCAGATAAGCAAAAAAAAGGGTCCATGTATAATTTTTGTCACATCTCTATCATTCATAAGTAAAAATGTCAAAATGAAAGAAAGCAAAAAAATTATTGCAAAAAAATCAAGTCAGATGTCACATGACCTAATTTACAAGCTTGTATTACAAATGTTATATATAGAGCTTGCAAATAAGCTCTTAAGAAGCTTTTCAGAATATCCCCAGGCCAGTTTCTGCTACTAGAATTCTCAGTGAGGTGCTAGGATATTCAAGCATTAGACTAAAAATACTAGGACAAGCCCAGCACTTTATTTAATGGATAAATATTAAGTAGAAAATCTGAAATTTTCAAACACTATATGTCTTCCAATCCAGCTACCTAACTTAAATAACCATATGGGACTGAACTAAGTTCAGATACACTATATATTAATAGCTTTAGCAACATAATATTGCCAAAGCCTTAATAGCAAAAAATAAAATTACAAAATAAAATTCAAGTCATATGTCATATGACTTAACAAGCTTATATTACAAATGCTATATATAGAGCTCACAAGTAAGCTCTTAACAAGATTTGCAAAACATTACCAATCCTAGACTGTTTTCTGATATACTGGCATCCTCAATAAGGTGCTAGTATATTCAAGCATTAAATTAAAAATACCAGGACAAGTCCAGCACTTTATCTAATTGATAACTATTAAGTAGAAAATCTGAAATTTTCAGACATCCCTATGTCTTTCAATCCAGCTCTAACTTAAATGGCCATATGAGATAGAACTAAGTTCATATACACTATATATTAATAGCTTTAGCAATATAAAATCACCAAAGGCTTAATAGCAAAAAATAAAATTACAAAAAAAAAATTAAGTCAGATGTCACATGACCTAATTTAACAAGCTTGTTTTACAAATGTTATATATAATCCCATATGGTTATTTAAGTTAGATAGCTGGATTTGAAGACATATGGATGTCTGAAAATTTCAGATTTTCTATTTAATAGTTATCCATTAGATAAAGTGCTGGGTTTGTTCTGGTATTTTTAATCTAATGCTTGAATATCCCAGTGCCTCACTGAGGAATCCAGTAGCAGAAACTAGTCTGGGGTTGGGGATATTCTGCAAAGCTTGTTAAGAGCTTATTTGCAAGCTCTATGTATAACTAGTGAGATATATTTGTATTTGTGAAATTAATGTATCATTATCTGGTTTGATAAAAGTAATTGCAATTTTCAGTGAGTTCTGGTTCTAATTTTACTTTTAATGTGTCTCATACTTGAAAATATTTTTTCACAAATATAGAAGCTATGAAAAAGTGATGATATGAATAAGATGTAATTGTAAAGCAAAAAATATTTGTCTCTGGGAAGATAGGATCTATAAAAGTCAAATAAAAAACACAATCAATTATTTTTTAATTTGAATGTCAAATTGTAATTCCATTCACTTCATTTAAAAATTTACAGTTACCATATTTATTTTGATTAAAAATGAAGCCACAAATATAACAAAATACTGACTATTATTCTAGAAATCTTATAATCTGTTTCCAAATTCTTGTATCAAGTTGAAAAGCAAGGTTTGTTATTTATACAACTGTGTTTAGCTATCGTATTGAAACGAATAAAATTGTTGCCTTAAATTTGAGTTTGCTATAATTTTTAATTTAGAATGCATTGTGATTTGAAACATTGTATTTATAAATTGTTTTTAATTTTGAATATGCATGACTGCCTTGTACTTGCAGGCAGTTGCCCGGGTTGCAGGTTCGTGTCCCGGCCAATGCTATGACACTTAAAAAAAAATATGAAATTATATCCACTCAAATTGTTAAATTGGTAAGCCAGCTTTCATAGACAAGTTCCAACATAAATTTGTTCTTGATACCATAACAACTTGATAATATATTGCAAATCATAAATCTTTTCAGCATTTTTTCTTGACTTAGCCATTTTACTTTTGAAAAGTAAATGATGTAGCCATAGACAGCATCAAAACTTTTAAGAAATACTTGGAAATGGTGATGATTCAATCTCTTTGTCCTTGTGAAATTCACATACTTAATGATGATTTGAAGGAATCCATTTTGAAAATTTGTACTCATAATCTTTCTTGGTGTACTATACAATGACACTTCATTAAACATAAGTTTTGGGCAGTAATTGTATCATCTTCGATTAATTTTGCAATTCTTTCTTTACCTACAATTGTTGAGTTACACCCATAACTATACCAAATATGTTGTTAATGAAGAAAAATTTTAGTATAATATATATTTTTGCTGCTTGCTGCTTTGTATAAATCTTTTGATTAATTTGTGTTTTTTAATGTCACTAAAGAAGTCAGTTTTTCAGTGACATTGCATTCATTAACAATATATGTAGTAAAAATCGAAAGTTGAGTCATACTTGTAGCATCAGAAATCTCATTTATTATCAAAGTATAACACCTTTACTCTTAAAACATCTTTCAATAGATTTTCGAATTTCTTTAATTCACATAGCTATAGTCTGGTAAGACAAACTGGTTTTAATAGTATCTTTTTCTTTTTTTAGGGCAAATTATTTCCTTAATGCTTTTCATATATTGTTTAATAAATTCACCATCAATAAATGTTTTTGAAAAAAATTTTGTTGAGACAACAGATTTTATTTTACTATTTGGTTCTCATGAAATAATCCTTCATATGCATTGAATTTGTCAGCACAATAATGCCTATTCAAACTATTCCTTGAAACTTGTAAAAATTCCTTCCAATTTAGCAAAATATGTTACTATTTGCCTAAACAAAAATGTACTCATCCTTCACTTTTCAATGAACTATTTTTGTTTTTTTCTTTTGAGAGATTGTAGATAAAAAATATTATTTATTTTCATTATGAAAATTGACAAAAAATCGCAAGCAAGGCTTGAACTCTTCCACACTATTCTTAGCTGCTAATGCAGGATAAAGCAGAGGGTCAATTATATGAATACTATATGATATCCCAAGACTTTATGTAAATGGATCATCTATCATTTACAGACTATCACATGGCTTGATTACCTTGAAGAGATGGCTGTGTATCCTCTATTATATAGGAAGTGGAGAGAGTTGCAAATATTGAACAATGATTTATCAGCCTGTCAAAATCAGCCATCATCTAATCTCTATGCTGCAATGACAGGATAAAATATTATTAATAATCACAGCTTTGCATAATCACCACAGGTATATGTAAAGATTGATATTGTCAATTCTACTGTCTGTGCTTGGAAGTTATCATTCTGATAGCTGCACACTCCCATAAAACTGAAGCAGCACATGCATTAAATATAAAAGCATCTATATATTTATTTTAGTCACATTATAACATGTAATTTTTAATGTTTTAAATAAGTTCATGATTTTGACTTCATCCACATTCACAGCTATCCTGCACTGCATGCACTGCCCAAGTATAGGTTGGACAATCCTGGTAGTATATCTTAAGGTTAGAATAAAAATAGCTTAAAAATGACTTATTCTAATTGTATTTATAGGGTAATTTGATATTCATTTTTAAAGTCACTACTTTTCTTTACTAAATTTACAGTGTTTAATTGCAAGGAAATCAAATCATATATCATGATTTTATTTAATTAGCTTGTATTACAAATGTTATATAATGAGCATGCTACAAACTCATTATATAACACAGTGGTTAAATATTAAATTTGCTAATATAGATTTTAAATTCATATTAATTCTCTTAAGATATATGTTATAGAAACAATAAATCATTCTCCATTTAACTAAATAATAAAATGAAGATGTACAATATATGGATTTAAAGATAAAAGTTTAATGACTGGCAAAAACCCTTAAAAATGGTTGGATGGTTAAAATTTTAAGATACAATCATTTGCTGATTATGAGCATTTCACATTTTTAAGCACATTTTTTTAAGAATGCAATATATGGAGCTAAAAACTGATAATTCTATTAAATATCAAAAAGAACAGTAATTTTTTCTATGATATTAATAAAGTTTTGAACACATGTAAAACATATTTTGATCATCTTTTGAGTAATAATCCATTTATGACTGTAATTTAATGATATATCATCTTGTTGAGATTTGGGATAGAAATATGCAGCTTTAATCAGATTATAGTCCCTTTATGGTACTTTTAAAAGTTTCATTTAAAAATGCTCTGTAAAATTTTAAATATACAATGGCAAAATCATTAAGAGCAATCAATATATTATTCAGCTTAATGAATAATACTTTTGTTGGATTGAACATGTGAGACAAGGGAATAATATAAACCTTTTTAAAAGGATACCAAAAAATGTATATATCCTTAAATTAAAATCATAAATGGATTATTACTCAAAAGATGAGCAACATATTCTTTACATTTGTTCAAAAATGTATTAATATATAAAAAATTAATGTTCTTGGGTATTTGAGAATTTTTAGTTTTTATATGTTGCTTTTTTAAAAAATGTGAAGTATTCATAATCAGCAAATGATTGTATCTTAAAATTATAACCCTACAATCATTTTAACGTCTTATTACCTGATGGTTAATTTCTGTCTTTAAATCCTTATATTGCTTATTAATTTCTATCTTTATTTTATTATTTAGTTAAATGAAGAAAGATTTATTGTTTCTATAACATACATCTTAAGAAAATTCATATGAATTTAAAATCCATATAAGCAAATTTAATACTTAACCACTGTGCAAACGTGGATTATTTTTATTTAGAACATATAGTAAAGAATATATTAAATCATTAACAATTAGACATAGAACAGGAATCTTTCAGAAAGAAATTTTTTTTGCAGAAGGTAATTGAATGCATCACTAAACATCAAAACAAATATGTTCTGCATGTGAATGTAGTAGTAATGTATGTATTGCTTTATATAGTCATTGTAAATCTCATCTCTAGTGTATTATTATTTGTTTTGCCATTTTATTTTTATCTCTTGGAGTTGGAGTGACCATACATGTTTGTGAATGATTGGTGATAATTAACTCCATTTTTTTTATTTTGTTGTAGTAGCTTTTGGAACAGTTTATAAGCAAGCATCAAGATATAATACAGATTTTACAATTTATTTTTTTTTAATTTGGTCTGATTGAAAGCAGCAACTCCAAAATTTACCCTTGTAGCATGATAATAATTAAGCTATTTTTTAAATTAAAAAGAGATCTATATAATATTTTAATGTTATAAATGCAGTAATTTAAGAATTTATTTTACTCATTAAAGATCTAGTTCTAAAAAAATAAATCTTCAAAAATGTTTGATGTGGATCATTATCTAATTGAGATTAAATGTCAGTTAATTCTTTAAATGAAGACATACCCTGTCACAACATTTAAAAAATTAAAATGTGTAATTCAACGCATTATAACTATTTCAATTGAATTAGATGTATGTAAAGCTGTTATTCTGCTAAATTTTTACATGTATTTCACGCAGATGTAATATATAAAATGCATTGAAAACATGTCATTTAAACATATTCCATAATATTCTAAAAATGTGATGGTACCACTGAGACTAAATCTATGATTATAAGAACACAGTTTCCTTCATTTAATATGTGATATAGATGAAGACTAAAAGAATTTCTAAAAAAAGGTATTGTATAGACTTGAGCATTGTTTTTGTGTAAGATGACACAACCTATTAATGTAATAAACATTATGTCAAAGATTGTTCTAAAGACAGACAAGTTTATTTATTTCTACAAGTTATAACTGAGATCTCAAAAAGAAAGATTTTGCATTAGTCAATATAATTAAATATTTACTTCATTAGCATGTAATCTATAACATATATGTGCTTTGTGCACAGATAATGAAGTTTGTAAAAGCAAATAATACTCTGCAATTTAATGAGCTGATCACTTTTGGAAGGCTTTATGCTTCCATAATCATAGCTACCAAAGTGTCTAAAACTATACAAATGTAGTATACAAATATATGCAAATTATTGCAAAGTGATTAAAAAGACCATTTTTGAGAGAGTGAAAAGCAGGCATCACATCTACTGATTGATGTAGGATTGCTTGCTATATAGTATGCTTCATTTACCTTGTGTTTGGTATTGTTTCTTTCAGAACAGACAACAATTGCAGTGGTTGGTTGGAAAACATAACTGGTGGCCCTTTCATATTCAGAAAATATTGAATTACCTTATAGCTTAGTTATAGTCTTATTATAGAGGTATTTATGCTGTGCAATTCTGGTTGCAATGTTGGTCCTGGTTTCTCCATAATATAATATAAAAATAATCAATGACTTATATCCATAAACATATCTGGGTTGCATTGGCATATATAGTCATCACAATCTATATTTCTTTTTTTTTTCTAAAGTTAGAATGGTCATAGTCATCTATAAATGGCAGTTTTTAACATATGCTCTTACATCTAAAATAGTAACCCAAAATATCAAAGCGGGATAATATTCGTATAGTTAGTTAAATAAATAATAACAAAACTAAATAAATAATAATTAATAATTAAATGAAAATGTGTAAGTATTTAAAGTAAAAAGTCTAAAAATGGCTAAAACAAATGAAGAAAGTAATAAGAAAAATACACTGGATAATGTTTTATCAATTTTTAATCAATATTGATAGTTAATTGGATTGGCAATAAGCTGTGTAATGGAGTAATACACTACTGTTTGCATCATAAAACTCTTCCATATTATACATAAATTATAGCATTCCATAGCTGCTTACAACATAAAAAATGATTTAGACTTAATAAAAAGGGAATTAATTAAATTTCCATAATAGTACTAGAATATGCTAGTATGCAATCTTCTTTTAATTATTTTGTCTTTTTATTTAAAAAAATTTAATACTCATAATTAATAAATACACTTCAATGTATGAAGGTGAAATTACTAAATTCTAAATCTTAATATTTCCTAAGTGCTTTCAGAGCCTGTTTACTCCATATTCATAGCCTTAATATGTATTAAACTCATTGTATGCAAATTTATGCAAAACAAATCAGACCAGCTATTTTTTGTAAATTGTGAAATATGTGTCTTTTTTATTTATAGCATTTATGTCACTAGCAATAAAGTAAGCCTCCTTGATTTTCCTTTTATCATTGTTTCTCTCAGTACTCACTAACTCAGTACTGGAGGGTTCAAATACATGATTAACTGCCTTCTGATGATCAACAAATATAGAATTGCCTTCATTTTATTTAGCAATCTATTATATCCATACCTATGCTGAGACAATCTGATACTGACTATGGCTCAAGTTGCACTATAATATATTGCATTGCATCCTGCTTTAAGACATGCAATCTTGTATACCACCTGTGGCATTGAATCTAGGTTTATTTTATTCTTAGTGTTATTAATTATTCTGATATTGTTTGGTGGAGTTCTAAATCCTACTTTAAATTCATTATGTAATTTTTTGACAAAATTTTTTGCCATGCTAGGGATATAAGGTAAACTTAGGTGTTGTTTATATTTTGTTGTTGTTCTGGTTAGGTTTTTGTAGAAGAGCTCGATTCTATTAGCAATTGCTATAAATAGAAAAGAGACGTGTTTTGCAATTTCAAAAAAATGGATGGTCTGATTTGTTTTGCATAAATTTGCTTACAATGAATTTAATGATATTAAGGCTATGAATATGGAGTAAACATGCTCTGAAAGCACTTAACCAATATTAAGATTTAAAATTTAATAATTTCACCTTTATACATTCAAGCATATTATATTAATTATGAAGAACCGGTAAAACAAATTTATTATTACATTAGAAAAATCATCTCATTATAAAATAAACAAATTGGAGTTGTCAGAATTAAATATTAACAAATAGCTATCAAATTATTAAAATCAATAATTAATTGTGATTTTTTTTTAGAAACAAATTTAAATTTGTAAAGAGGCAGCATTTTTCTATTCACTTTCTTTTTTCCATTTCTGAACTTTAATTGTTTTTCATCAACAAACATGCAGTTAGAGATTAAAATAAATTAGATAAATTTTGGAAGTGAACAGCTAGAAGATGTTTAGCAACATATTTTTAATAAATCAGGCATGGAAGATGAAATAAATATGGTTTATATTAATAAATACAGATTGTAATAGAAGTTAATAAAGCCATAACATTATTGAAATGATTTTAAATGCCTTATTTATGATCATGCTCTCCATTTGGCAGAATCATTTATTTGAGAAAGCTTATGTTAGTTTAAGGTGTGTTACTTTTGGCCTAATTGTTTTGCAGTTAAATTGGTGCTAATGGATAGATGTATGGATGTTTTATGTCAATGTAATTTGAGTAGGTGCATTGGATATTTATTCCCTTGTACCACATTAGCATACAGGGCATAATACCCATCTAAACATATAACCCAAAAATGTAGCCATTGCATTGTCAATGGTCATAGATATATTTCCTATGCCATTGATTTTCTTATGCACTGGTTGGGATAGTAAGCTGGCAAAGACCACTATCCCCATTTACAGAGCATCTCATATATATATATATATATAATTTTGTGGTTGTATTACCAATTGGGCAGTGGATTGTTCCTGTCTGTTGGTTAAATTTATTAATGATCATGGGGAAGATGCTCATTTCTTCCCACCATGATTATTTATTTCTTAAATAATATCATGTTACAGATGTAACTTCCTGTTAGCATGATTATGTTATGCTAATAATCTCATCTTGCATTGGTCACATCGGTATATCAGTAAGCTAGCATTGGTTTAAATGCGAGATTTTAGCCTAAGGTTAAAAGGGATTGGATTGGCTATATGCGTATTCTATGTAGCATATTCCCGCTTAGTAAAATATTAAAATTGTAAAATCTATTAAATGTTTTTATCTGTGCATATAATTCAAATCAAACATATTCACTAGTTATTATAATTTACAGATTTTTCCTTTTAATGTGTGTGTGCGCGCGTAATAAAATGTTTTGCTGAATTAATTTGGGCAGTAATTTATTTATATATTTTATTAATGTTGTTTAAAATTAAAAATTAGAAATTTTAATATTCAGATGATATTTTAAGCTTAGCTTCTCCCTGAGCTGGTGACTGGGGCTTTCAGTTCGATAAAAGAGTAACCTCTCCCATGCGTATCTGCCTACTATATAAATTTTCTAGATTCCAATAACCTACTGGCACACTGTATGGCAGATTAGGTTAGGGAGGTTCCGTCGACCATTATAATATATATATATATATTTCACTTGAATGTTATTTATATGTTTTGAAAGTTAAACTAAATATCTAGAGTTGCATCTTTTGTTGAAATCATCATCACTACACCATCATCAGAGAGTATGAATTGTAAAATACACATTAGTCAAAACATACAATTTGAGATTGGGAGGAGAAATTAATCCAGTACAAGATATTGTATAATATTATCTGGGAAAATATTTCTTAAATGAGACCTTAAATTATTGCAAACTGCCTTGATCACATAAGTCATTAGTAAAATATATTGCAAATTTATTAAAGTAAGTTTATTTATAGGAAATCAGATTATGAATTGGTTATTATTTAAAGTTATAAATTATAATTAAAAATTGGAATAATAATAGCCATTTATTACTCAATAGTAGAGAACATAAATATCAAGTAATAATATAATTTTAATTATAGATTAACATTATAATTTTTTTCTTCATTACCTATAGTGTTAAATAAAATCTCTCTTCATATTTTATAGGTAGAATAAATAGTTAATTAAAATCAATGATAATCCTGAGATGATCTAATATTATTGTGGTTATTGTTAATTATAATTCCATAAAAGTAATAATAATAAAAAATCAATATGCAATAGGATGATAATATAATTGATTAATTAAGTTAACATAAATTTAATAATTATAGATATTTTATTATATTCACTTAAGTATTATTGTTAGTCATGTGAATATAAATAATCATTATCAATACTTCTGAGACATCTAACATTTTGGTAATCTCTTTACTAGTATATTTATCAACGAAACTTAAGATTTATTTGTTCACTTAAATATGTTAGATTCTGTCTAATCAATTTTACCATTTGAGGTTCCCATTAAGGAAAAACAATAAGGGTTTTCAATATGGCATTCCAATGCTAAATGTTTTATATATAACATTTTGAGATCAACTCATTAAAATTGTTTACATATAATTGAATGGCCCTCTAGTGATAGTACTTAATTTTTTAAAGTACTGTCAAGTGCTATCACTGGAGGATTATTCAATTAAACTTAAATATTCAAAATGTTATATATATATATATTGTACTATTTATTTATATGGTACAAATATATTGGCATTCGGTAAGATATTTAAAAGCTTAAAAAGAAAAGTAAATTTAGCGATAGTATTAAAAAGACGAAATTAATTTTTTTTAGTTTGTATAATCTATTTTTTTTAAAACATACAATGAAAGTAAAATTTTCGTCCATATTTTTTTTTTTGTATCTAATTCAAAATAAAGGTAAAAATTGAAAAGAACAAAAGACACACAAATTACTAATCCAGATAAGCTAAAAGAAAAATATTTTAGCTAATTAAATATGGCAGAAAGACTTTATGAAAGGAGGACTTTGTAACTTAAATTTAAAAGAGAGTGTACAAAATTATTTATTATCTTATATGCTGATAAAAGAACAAAAGGATGTGCGAAGTTTCAAAAACTGGATCGAGATATAAAAAGCAGAGGACAACTTCGATCTAGGTCTTCTCTTCACCTTCTGGTTACGTGTCTGAGAGTTGGAGGTTTACACAAGCATAACCTGTGGCAGTAATATACTTCTGCATAGGTACGCCACTTGCTGTACCAAGCTGTCATGCAAGCATGTAAATGGGCTTTGTGAAGACCACTTTTTGTAATGAAAGGGTCACTACAAATGTGCCTTTTTTCCAGCTATAGAACAGAACAATAATGGAAGATGCTGGCAGGAGAGACCAATGGAAATTCCTAAGTTCTTGGGATCCCATAAACCTACACCAACTTAGCAGTAAGTTAAGAATAACTTTTCCCTATTGTGACATGAAGTTTGCAAGCAATTCTGAAAAATAAGTTAAAAGAATCCTGATAAAGACTTTAAATTTTATTCTTCAAGAGACTCTTGATTATTTAAGAACTATAATTGCTGAACTGTCTTTTTTTAAATTAATTAATTCATGTCTGGATTGGTATGCATGTAATCTTTCCAATTAATTAATTAATAATTAGTTTTTTTTATATATTTTAATTTGTTAGAATAAAAATATTTATTTTTAATACCAACTATTCATTGTGCATTATTAATGATTATTAATAAATTTATTAATGTTAATTATTAAGATTTGAAAATATAATTTATCTTTGCCAATGTACTGAAACACAATCCTCTGGAGATTCCAGATAAGTTCATCGCAACTAAATAAATAAAAGGGGTTTGCTCATTGGATTCCAATACAGAAACCTGGCACCTTTCAAATAAATTAAAAGCTGGCTTACTTGATCCCATTATTTTAGTAGTTACATTAGTTGAAAGGGTGTTGTATAATCAGAAAAGATAATTGTGTCCATTAAATCTTACTGAATTTTCTGATGAAAAAATTTAATAGATAGGATGGAATTTGGTCACTAAGTACGGGTAGTTAACTCATAAATAACCCTAATAGAGCAGTGGGCATTACAATATATATATATATATATATTGTAACTTGAATAATTGCTCAAAAGATCCATTGTAACATAAATAAAGGTGTTCAAAGATATATCATTTAACATAAATGAAGGTGGATCCCATTGTAACCTAATAAGGTGGGTTCAAAAATACATTGTAACTAAATAAAGGGTAGATCATAGATCCATTGTAATGTAAATAAAAAGATCCAAATAAAGATTCAATAAAGGTAGATCAAAAGAATTAAGATTCAAATATAATATAAAATAATTGCTCAAATATCCATCTATTGTAACTTAAATACTTGTTCAAAAGAGTTCAAATATAAATATTACCATTCCTGAGTAGTAGTTATAATAGTAAATAAATATTAAAATAAGTAGGAATAAATTAAACATATTTCTATAATTAGATTTCTAAAGATATCATAATCTCAATAATGAGAAACAATCATGCCTTGAGACTAGTCATTTAAGGTGTCTGGCCTATTTCAAATCCTGGTTAGGCAGGCATTGTATCCTCAATAAACAAGTAAAAACTATAAACAATTATTAAGAACAAACTACTACAACTCAGGAAATAACATCAAGTGGGTGAGTACACTGGTAACTCAGACAGTAGATCCTATTCACTTTCATCTTTTGGTTTGATATCAAGTGCATATTTAAATAAATAACAAGTTAATATGGTCTAGCAGGGCGTTACTAGACTATCTGAACCTAGACACAGTTATATCTTATAACCTTTTTACATGTACTGGGTTTGAATCCTTTTTTGGTACTTTATTTCTAATAAAAATAGAGGATTTTGCTTTTAGATCCATATCTCTGTATGCACTAATATTTAGGTAAACATAAAAATCTTTAAACTAAAGTGGAGTATATAAAATTCATTAGACAGAAATCATTTCTTAGTTCTTAACATAATAAATGCATTTCAATATTTTTTATAAGTTTTACTATAGCTCAGATTATTATTATTAATTTAGGATGGCAATTCACTCATCCTTGCATGAAATAGTTGATGGAATGGTAGTTATAATATTTATTCACAAATGTCAATTAAATACCATGAAATTACTTCTTTATCTATGGCCTTTAAACATTTATCTATCCCATTAATTACAATGTGATGCTGATGATGATGATAATGATAACGATAATGGTTTCAACCACAGCTTTACGACTAAGCCTAATCATAAAATTTAGTTTCATAAATTAATAATTAGTGGCTAATCTTAGTATATCTAATTGGAACTTAAATAACTAATATTCACCTTGATGATGAATGTTCACACTTAATAAAGACTACTCTTAATGAAATATATATGCCTCATTTAATAAAATAAACTAATATTTATTACTGCATTTCTAACATATACATAAAAATTTCTATATCTACATGAAAATTGATATTAACAATAACAACAATAATCATAATATTAATTTTAAATTCTTCCCCCTTTTCCATCAAATGTATTTCAAATTGGATACTAAGTTTGCTAAAGTTTTCAATTCACAAGAAAATATTTCATTAAAAAAATATTCACTCTTTGGCACACATACTTTATAATCTAACATGTAAAGCAGAATGATAAAAAAAAATGTTAGTAGAAGTGAAAGAGCAAGATTTCCAGAAAAAGTTTTAAATTATTTTTCTCCTCTTTCCTTCTACCCTCTGAAATGCTATACACACACAATTACATATATGCAACAAGTATTATATTATTATGTATGTGAGTGTTTTATCCCCATAATAACAAAAATATTATTTAAAACAAAATAACAATAACAAAAAAATATGTTACATATTAATAACATTTCATAACTTTAAGTTAATAGACAATCATAATTTTAGTACATATAAAATCATTAATGAAGCTTATGTTTATCGTTATTAAAAAATCTGTGTTTTAATTGATCTTGGTTGTTTTAAAAGGTCTTTAAACAAAAATATACCACTCTGTTGCTAAAATTTTACTAAGTCTCTGATATCATAAAGAAAACATATAAAATAAAAATGTATATTACCAGTTCTACTCTTTGTAGTGACTTCCAATGAGTCAAATTTATCTTGTTTAATGGCTATCCTTTCGCATCTACCATTTCTGTTTTTCTTTGGAACAATCTCAAATTTTCGGTGTTATATTTGTGACAGAGATGTGAGAAAAAGGATTAAGACTATTTTTTTTCCTTCAAAACAAAAGTTTGTCTAAAAATCAGGATAGTGACATTTTTACTACTATCCAGCTAAAAAATGATTTGGTTGAAAATAAGTTATAAATCTAATTAAAAGAGGTGGTCAAAAATAGAAAGAAATCTGATATAAAAGCAGTCTAGAAAATCAGTTGAGATATTATGAGGGAGACTTTAAAAAAATTATTGAAACTAGAAAAGACAAGGATTTTTAATTCAACCTGATATTCTTTTTTTAAATCATTTTTTTTAATATAAAGTTTTTGAAGATTAAAAATATAGGGATGTCAGGCTAGAAAATATATATATATGTCTCATCGTGGGGCTTTTTCCAGGCTGACTTGGAACCAGCATATCATATAGGAAAGAAAGAGTCTTGTCTGAAATTAAATATTCTACATCTGATGTCTGATGACTGATTGAAAATAAATGCGATATTTTCAGTAAAAGAAACATTCACCTGCATTTAAAGCTGAAGAAAATGATTAATCTACAGATAAATGTTAAATCATCGAGTTCAATTAAATCCAGTAACTCAGTTTAAACCCAAGAAAAATTATAAATGTGAAACAACTGCTGTACTTCATCCATTAAAATAATCATGCTTGACAGGAAGAGAAGAAAAGTTAATATAATGATTTCCAAATTGTCCACTAAAGCAAATAACCTCAATAGAATTATCATCATCAAATAATTATACACCTCAAGAAAGAGATTGTTCCAAAGAAAAACGGAAATGGTAAATGCGAAAGGATAGCCATTAAACAAGATAAATTTGACTCACTGAAAGTCTCTACAAAGAATAGAACTGGTAATATAAATTTTTCTTTTATATATTTTTTTATGATATCAGAGAGTTGGTAAAATTTTAGCAACAGAGTGGTATATTTTTGTTTAAAGAACTTTTAAAACAACCAGTATCAATTGAAACCCAGAATTTCTTAATAATGATAAATATAAGCTGTATTAATGATTTTATATGTACTAAAATTATGATTGTCTATTAACTTAAAGTTATGAAATGTTATTAATATGTAACATATTTTTTTTGTTATTGTTATTTTGTTTTTTTAATACTTTTGTTATTATGAGGATAAAACATGCACATACATAATAATATAATACTTGTTGCATATACGTAATTGTGTGTGAATGTAAAACAATGGGCAATATTAAGAATATTAGAGTATTGTGTTTTAAATTAAAGTATAGCATTTCAGAGGGTAGAAAAGAGGGGGAGAAAAATAATTTAAAATTTGTTCTGGAAATCTTGCTCTTTCACGTCTACTAACATTTTTTTAATCATTCTGCTTTACATGTTAGATTATAAAGTATGAGTGCCAAAGAGTGAATATTTTTTTATGAAATATTTTCTTGTGAATTGAAAACTTTAGCAAACTTAGTATCCAATTTGAAATACATTTGATGGGAAAGGAGGGAGAATTTAAAATTAATGTTATGATTATTGTTGTTATTGTTAATAATAATTTTCAGGTAGATATAGAAATTTTTATGTATATGTTAGAAATGCAGTAATAAATATTAGTTTATTTTATTAAACAAGGCATATATATTTCATTAAGAGTAGTCTTTATTAAGTGTGATCATTCATCATCAAGGTGAATATTAGTTATTTAAGTTCCAATTAGATATACTAAGATTAGCCACTAATTATTAATTTCTGAAACTAAATTTTATGATTAGGCTTAGTTCTAAAGCTGTGGTTTAAGCCATTATCGTTACCATTATCATCATCACCATCATCACATTGCAATTAATGGGATAAATAAATGTTTAAAGGCCATAGATAAATAAGTAATTTCATGGTATTTAATTGACATTTGTGATTAAATATTATAACCACCATCCCATCATCTATTTCATGCAAGGATGAGTGAATTGCCATCCTAAATTAATAATAATAATCTGAGCTAGTAAAACTTATAAAAAAAATATTGAAAAACATTTATTATGTTAAGATCTAAGAATTGATTTCTGTCTAATGAATTTTATATACTCCACTTTAATTTAAAGATGTTTTATGTTTACCTAAATATTAGTGCATACAGTGATATGGATTTAAAAGCAAAATCTTCTATTTTTATTAGAAATAAAGTAATAAAAAGGAATTCAAACACAGTACATGTGAAAAGTTATAAGATATAACTGTGTCTAGGTGGAAATAATCTAGTGGTGCCCTGCTAGACCATATTCACTTGTTATTTATATAAATATGCACTTGACATCAAACCAAGAGATGAAAGTGAATAGGATCTACCATCTGTATACTTGAGAAGATATTTTATTGAGTTACCAGTGTACTCACCCACTTGATATTATTTCCTGAGTTATAGTAGTTTGTTCTTAATAATTGTTTATAGTTTCTACTTGTTTATTGAGGATACAACACCTCCCTAACCAGAATTTGAAATAGGCCCGCCACCTTAAATAACTAGTCTCTAGGCATGATTGTTTTTCATTATTGAGATTATGATATCTTTAAAAATCTAATTATAGAAATATGTTTAATGTATTCCTACTCATCATTTTAATATTTATTTACTATTATAGCTACTACTCAGGAATGGTAATATTTATATTTGAACTCTTTTGAACAAGTATTTAAGTTACAATAGATGGACATTTGAGCCATTATTTTATGTTATATTTAAATCTTAATTCTTTTGATCTACCTTTATTGAATCTTTATTTGGATCTTTGGATCATTTTATTTATGTTACAATGGATCTATGATCTACCCTTTATTTAGTTACAATGTATCTTTGAACCCACCTTATTATGTTACAATGGGATCTACCTTCATTTATGTTAAATGATATATCTTTGAACACCTTTATTTATGTTACAATAGATCTTTTGAGCAATTATTCAAGTTACAATCGGCCCCCACATTGGGTGCCATTGTAACATAATTAAGGAGATCAATGTATTAAGATTCAAATATAAATTAAATACTTGCTCAAAAAATTTAAATATAAATATTACCATACCTGAGTAGTAGCTATAATAGTCATTGATCAAAAATATTAAAATGATGAGTAGGAATAAATGAAACATATTTCTATAATTAGATTTCTCAAGATATCACAATGTCAATAATTATAAACAAATTATTAAGAACAAACTACTATAACTCAGGAAATAACATCAAGTGGGTGAGCACACTGATAACTCAATAAAATATCTTTTCAGGTATACAGACGGTAGATTTTATTTACTTTCATCTCTTGGCTGGATGTCAAGTGCATATTTAAATAAATAAGTGAATATAGTCTAGCAGGGTGCCACTAGATTATCTGAAACTAAACACAGTTATATCTTATAACCTTTTCACAGGTACCAGGTTTGAATCCCTTTTTGGTACTTTATTTCTAATAAAAATGGAGGATTTTGCTTTTTGACCCATATCACTGTCTGCAATAACACTTAGGTAAACATAAAACATCTTTAAACTAAAGTGGAGTATATAAAATTCATTAGACAGAAATCATTGCTTAGATCTTAACATAATAAATGTGTTTCAATATTTTTTATCAGTTTTACTAGCTCAGATTATAATATTAATTTAGGATGACAATTCACTCATCCTTGCATGATATAGATGATGGGATGGTGGTTATAATATTATTCATGAATGTCAACTAAATACCATGAAATCATTAATTATTAATTTCTGAAACTAAATTTTATGAGTAGGCTTAGTCCTAAAGTTGTGGTTGAAACCATTATTGTTCTCATCATCATCATCATCATGTCTTGATTAATGAGCTAGATAAATGTTCAAAGGCCATAAATAAATAGTGATTTCATAGTATTTAGTTGACATTCATGAATAATATTATAACCACTATCTCATCATCTATATCATGCAAGGATGAGTGAATTTCCATCCTAAATTAGTACTATAATACATTTATTATGTTAAGATCTAAGCAATGATTTCTGTCTAATGAATTTTATATAGTTTAAAGATTATTTCTAATAAAAATGTGTTATTGCATACAGTGATATGTGTCAAAAAGCAAAATCCTCCATTTTTATTAGAAATAAAGTACCAAAAAGGGATTCAAACCTGGTACCTGTGAAAAGGTTATAATATATAACTGTGTCTAGGTTCAGATAATCTAGTGGCACCCTGCTAGACCATATTCACTTGTTATTTATTTAAATATGCACTTGACATCCAGCCAAGAAATGAAAGTGAATAAAATCTACCATCTGTATACCTGAGAAGATATTTTATTGAGTTACCCGTGTACTCCCCCACTTGATGTTTTTTCCTGAGTCATAGTAGTTTGTTCTTAATAATTTGTTTATAATTATTGATATTGTGATATCTTGAGAAATCTAATTATAGAAATATGTTTTATTTATTCCTACTCATCATTTTAATATTTTTGTTCCATGACTATTATAGCTACTACTCAGGTATGGTAATATTTATATTTGATTTTTTTGAGCAAGTATTTAATTTATATTTGAATCTTAATTCATTGATCTCTTTAATTATGTTACAATATATATAGCCAAAACTAAACTAATCAATAAAATAAATAAATTGCCCCAAATTTAAAATTAAACAAAACTGGGCAAGAAATTCAAAAACTTGAAAATAGAAAAATTCATAACCAAATGGTTTCACTGTCATGGCAGACATCTCAAGTACAAAATAGAATTAACACAGCAATAAATATGTACTCAATATATTTCTCACAATTACTAATCACATCCTAAACATCTTTAATATCAGAAGATCTTTTAAATGCATCAATAGGCTCCTTATTTCAAATTTTTAATAATAAATAATCTTTAATGCTTTTCTTTGTCTCATTCCTTTCATATAAGATAACCTTACATCCATAAAACAAATACAGATCATAATATTATGTTTGAGCAGGCTAAGTTTATCTTCTTTGAAGAGAATGAAATAAATAGAAAAAGTAAACAATTTTTATTATTATAAATTTATGGAATGACAAACTTTAGGAAATGAATGAGAATTGCAAGAAATTTATTTAATATATATATATATTGTTGTGTTGGTATTACTTTGCACTTGAGAATTCTGCCTTGGTAGTGAAATTATTTGATTGTAATTTTTTTATTTGTTGGTTAGTTTTATTTAATTCAGAATTTGATGTAATATATATATATATATGAGTGTGTGTAACTATATTTAACCAATAATATTTAATATATAATAATTTTAGATGTGAATGAAAATTTTTGTATTATTTTTATTAGATTTTATTACTACTTCATGTTATATCATCATTTGTCTCATAAGTACATAAAAACTGTTTTGTTTTTTGAGATTTTATTAAAATGACAGGATGAACATTATAATTTGTGAACTTCAATATTGATTCAGTGAGATATTCTTTAAACATGAGTTAATATGGCTTTAAGTAATCATCACATGGTAGAATCTCGAAGTATTCATTTTAATGCTATTATGAATTTCTTTCTATATCTTTAAAAATACATAATAGTATAATTTAATTATGACATTTAGTATATAAGGTAGTTGTGACTTACGCCTCATGTGGCCGCAAAAGGTGCTATTTCTGTGTCAACCACAGAAATATCAGAGTAGGGGGCCAAAAGCAGATGATGCAAAGTTCCAGCTGCTAGATGGCTCTGTTCACCATGCGTATGCACAGTAACCTTATGCCAAGTAGCTGCCAGTACTATTGCCCGCTTGGTGGCACTGTTAACCATAGGTAAACCGATCCACCTTATATCATCTGCTAAACAGCAACTACCCAGCAATCTAGCCCACTAGGTCATGCTGTTTCTCCATGCTATGCACGGAAAAACAGCACCATTTAGAAGCGATATTTACACTCGCTTGCTAGTTTGGGTTTATATCCACATTCTTAAAACAAACATAGCGTGTAATGTGAAGGTGTGAATAATATAGAAAACCATAACTATTTAAATCTGCTTTAAAATTTAATATTCTTACATTGAGTTTCACTTTCTAATAAATCTATGTATTTTTAAATTATTTTATTTTAAAAATCGATCTTTTTTTTTCTGTAAAAATGTTTTTTATTTTTTTTAAAAAGTAATTTTTACGACTTCTGTTTTACTTCAGTCTTTCAAAACTGCTAAAAATCATTCTGCCAGTATTCCTTTCTGATGATCTTCGTTAGATTGAAAAGTAATTGTTTGTAAAACTTTTTTTATACTTTAAAATAATATTTCAAGCAACTTTTAAAGTAATACAAATTATATTTCTGTTTATAGATCTTTTATTTCGCAAACGTGTTATTTTAAAAAAATAAATTTGCATTTTGTTACGTGCGGAAACAATAATTCGAAGATCTCTTACACAATAAATATTTTTATATTACTGGAGAGAGAACAAATCAAACTCTCCTTTAAATATACTAAAAGATCTATTCAGTTCAAAAATAAATTTATTAAAATTAATATGTGTACAAGCAATAAAGCATCAAACAGATTGAAGTGTGTGGTGATTTATTCAGTGTAAACAATGTGTTATTTTAAAACTTTTTTATTTATAATTTCAAATAATATTTCCAGCAAGTTTTAAAATAATACACATTACATTTCAGTTTATAGATCTTTTATTTCGCAAACGTGTTATTTTAAAAAGATAAATTTGCGTTTTGTTACATGCGCGAACAATACTTTGAAGATCTCTTACACAATAAATATTTTTAAATTACTGGAGAGAAAACAAAGCAAACTCTCCTTTAAATATATTAAAAGATCTATTCAGTTCAAAAATTAATTTATTAAAATTAATATGTGTGCAAGCAATAAATCATCAAACATATTAGAGAGTATGATCCCTATAACATTGTATTCTTTGTATACTTAAAATACAGACTCAGGAAAAAAAAGATTTAGAGCAAAATGCAAAAGCTAATGACAATACCTGTACTTATAGCAAAAAGATTCTGTTTTGAAGGAAACAACACAAGATGTAAATTAATGAAGATAGGGCACTAATCCAAGATATGTGAGAGAGTGTCATCCACAGATTTAAGTTGCAGGTTAAAAATATATACATTTAATATCAATTGCATTTAAATTATTAAGAGCAACACTGAGTGTATGAAAATCAATTGAAATAGATATGAATGTTTGATGCTTATGTTAGGCTTGTATACCTGTTAAAATTAAAACTATTAGTCCTCATAAATAATTTGGAAGACATTGCCTGTCAAAATTGAATGATCATTGAAAATTATATATGATTTTAATAGCCTAAAATTCAGAAGCCTGATAGTACTGTCTTTGCCAGTGTGCTGTTTCTTTCTTTCATTATTGAATTAGTAATATCACCACAGCTTGTAGAAGTAATGTTACTTATTATAAGAGCTTAACAATGAGTTAATTTGTTCCATAATTATGCTGTTAAAAGTTTTGTTAATTTTGATATAAGATATATCTAGATGAATGTCTACACATTATGAAAGAATTTTGAAAAAAGTAAAAGCAATACTTTTTTGTAGATACTTTCCATGCTCAGGATTTATCAGTGAAAGATTAAATCTAATTAGAATTTTTGCAATAGGTCACTTTATTTACTTTATGATAGAACCATCAAAATGAGAGTCATGTGACGGGATACAGTTGAGAAATTATTAATTACTTGTTCAGTAAACAGAGCAAAACTCTCCATACAGTATTGCCACCTGTGCTAAACAGAGTAATCAATGGATGCCAGAAGGCTTGTGCATAAAATCCCTATCTAATGCCAACTCATCCAATATCCCCAGACTAGTTTCTGGCTTGTGGCCTTCGTCAGTGAGGAGCTTTGGATCTGAGAGCACTGCATCTAGATCTTAGGATCTAATGCAACCCTCTAGCAACCACCTTTTATCTCTACTTAACTACAAAACTATGAGAATAAAATTGAAAACACAAAAATATTTTCAATCTAAGCTCAATAGCTTATATAGTCATATGGGTCTGAACTCAGTTCAGCACCCATACATTTTGGTGTCTTTGGCTCTTTTACAATCATAGCCACCACTATCCTATTAGGCAGGATTGGTGTTAAACCATTAAGCATCACATGATCACATTTTCTATACTAGCACATTAATTGTTGATAAACAGAGCAAAACTCTCCATACAGTATTGCCACCTGTGCTAAACAGAGTAATCAATGGATGCCAGAAGGCTTGTGCATAAAATCCCTATCTAATGCCTACTCATCCAATATCCCCAGACTAGTTTCTGGCTTGTGGCCTTCGTCAGTGAGGGGCATCCATTGATTACTCTGTTTAGCACAGGTGGCAATACTGTATGGAGAGTTTTGCTGTGTTTATCAACAATTAATGTGCTCGTATAGAAAATGTGATCATGTGATACTTGTTCAGTAATTGAAGATTATTGGTTTATCATGAGATAAGTACATTATCTGCAAAAGCTAATCAATACATATTTATTTTTAATAATGGTAGAAAAAGTTTAAATAAATTTGCATATTAAAGTAAAACAAGATCAAAGGAATTATTTTTATACTGCAGTTTTAGGACCTTAAGTAAATAATCTATGTATATATATAAAAAAATTGATAGAATTTTTTAGTTGGATAAGTACAAAATACATTAGAACCAAGGAACTATAAAGGCAAATGCTACTTTATAGTTAATACTGATTGATAATTTGGAATTAAGCTAAGTGTCATTTCTATCAGATCTATGAAAATTTTTGTAAAGTTGAACTGAATCTCAGAAAAGCAAAATTACAGTCTTAAGTTAAGACCAAAAATAGAATGTCATTTTTATTATATGTCTAGCAAAAAAAAAAAAGAATTATAAAGGTTCTCAATAATATCTGGACATATTCTATAGGCATAGTGGGTAAATGTACACAAAGTTATTGTAGATGATTGCAATAAGAATTCAATATTAAATGTGTAATGAAGCCACTGATGGTATGGAAGAAATAGGTTGGATATCTAGCTTCAAGAAAACTTAAAAGATATAAGATTTTTTAAAGAGAATTTTCAAAATTGATTAATAAACAGAAAAAATCTGTAATTCATCATGAATAAGTATATCATATAAACAGTTGTTGCAAGTATGAAAATCTACTTAAGTAATTAAGGATGGCAATAAATTTGTAACCTCCTGAGTGTAGAAAATTTCTTGCATTAAATCAAATCTTAATGATTAATCAAAGTAAACTATAGTTTATTAGTTGATATTGTGAAATTGGTAAATATTTAAGTGTCTCTGATGGGTGATATATATTAAAATTTGTCTATTTAGAAATTCATTTATAGATTCATTAAACCACCTAACTACTCTGAAATATTATATTAAAAAATCTGTAGAGATTCTAACCAGTAAATAAATTCAAGTATATTTATTAACTCCTTTAAGTTTGCCACTATTTTCTGTTTGAACACAACCCCATATGTTAATAATTGTTGAAATGCACCAAAAAATGCTATAATACATCATAATGACAATTCTAGAAATATCATTCAGGTATAATTTTAAGTCATTACGAATCCTTTATGAACCTTTATTTTAGTAATGGTTATTAGATTTTGTTATAATCGTAATCTAAGATTGATCATATAATATCAGAGAAAAAAAAGAATGGACTTTACTTATGTAGACTGCTGCAAGTGATGAAGAGAGAAATAGGCGATCAAGTAATGAGGCTGAGAAATTGTGAACAATACAATCAGTAAGAACTGTTTAGTACTGAGAAGTGAAATAAAAATGATAGTTTGCATAAATGTTTCATGGAAAATGCATGTAATCATTTAGAGTTTATTACATTGTGAAATTAAAAAATAAATATAATGACATCTTTGGTTTTAATGATGTATTATGAAAATGTCAGAAAAGTAGT
Organism: Epiperipatus broadwayi; assembly: GCA_028023455.1. Lineage (NCBI taxonomy): Eukaryota > Metazoa > Onychophora > Udeonychophora > Euonychophora > Peripatidae > Epiperipatus > Epiperipatus broadwayi. The sequence continues at coordinate 51,572 of JAQFVV010001179.1, forward strand.
ATTAATATTTGAATACATGTATAATTATAACAAAGCCAATAATTCTTAAAGATAAATCAGACCAGAGACATTTTTCAAATTAAACAAGATAATGATGCCCATTGCTGGTCTGTCATTCATCTATTTTTTTGAATAAGCCAAAATATGACCATGTTTCAGAATTGTACATTATTGAAAAGCAAATGGATTAAAACAAAAAAAAATTAGTTTGTGAACTTTTAATTGTGGATTAATATCTTTAATATTCATTATGGTTACTACAAGCAAGGCTGAATCCATAAGTAAAAAGTTAAGATCTAGGTTTTATTGTCACAATAGGTTAATTGAGTAATATGGTTAGATGATTTAGTAAAGATATAGTGGAGATATCAGGATCATTGTAGAAGTTAGAATTAAGGAAATAATTTTGTCTTTAAGAAAAATGCAAAATTACCTATGGCCAATACACACATACACTATGAGATAAACACACACAGTTCAACTGTTAAATAAAAATTATATGGAAAACATAATGGACTTATTTGATATTTGAAAAATTATAACATTTACACACACACCCTCCACACACACACACACACTTTTCAAGCAAGCCGTAAGATATGCAATTGTAAAATAACTATTTTAATGAAAATAAAGACAATTTTAATGGAAAAATAACAAGTTTATTAAGAAAAAAACCATTTTAAAGAAAAAAAAGAACACCTGCAATGTTAGTTGGGTCTTGTTGAGTTCTAAAAAATATAAAAACAAAACAAAAATTAAATCAATATAGACTTTAATACATACCATTTCATTACTATAAAACACATCTACAAAAAAGTACCTCTGCAGGAGCTGAATCACCATCCAACAGTTGCAGACACATTTCTGCTAGAAAGACAGAACAAATCTCCCTTGTGTAGGCATCGCCACATGAATTCCACTAAATAGTTGTTGAGATTTTGGTGGGCTGTGCCATGCTGTTTTTTGTTACACCACTTTAACAGCCCCTACAGATGCTCAATGTTCTGTGTGTGAGTGCCAGTTGTCAGGTCAACAAAGTTGTAGCAATGGTTGACTATCATGTGGCTAAAATCTGCATCCTCAAGGACAGACATCCTGTAGCTTCTCCAGCAGTCTGAGTATATAGTGGTTCCTGGCTGTATGTTGTCACATATGGGTTGAAGTAGTGTGCTTGCAGATCTACAAGGAATACATATGCCAAAGCATTACCCTTTGTCACAGCACAAACCTCCGAATATCCTTTGTGGGGAAAGCATACAACCCTGATGGTTTTTATTCCTGCTAAACAGGGTTTTGTCTACCTCCACAATTTTATTGGGCTCACCAATTAGATGTCCTATGCAGGATGGCAGGTTTTCACTGCACAGTTCGCTTATCCCATTGTTCCAGCTAACTAAGGCCTTGCTTGACAGTTGTAGATCTTCATGAGCACATTGGTCTGAAAGGTCATCTCTATTCCAGTAGTGTATGAGACATACATCTATCACAAAGGGGATCCTGGAGCTTTCAAACCATGTGCTTTCATGAATTGAATAACTTTTCTTGCAGTCACAGGCATTGCAATAAAAACACCATCTGCAGTAAGAATGCAGAGTCATGTCTTAGCTGCAAGAACATTTTCTGTTCTGTGGCAAAATGTTTTCAGTCTGTAAAAATACTATAGCTTCCTCTTCTCTGGCTGGCAATTCCCAGACTTTAAGAAGCTTTGCCATTTTTTAAAAAATATTGAAAGATCTATAAACCAAAATACAATTTGTATCAGTATAAAAATTAGTAGAAATTACTATTTCGCAAAGGTGTTATTTTAAAAAGATTTTTGAAAAATTATAACAGTCATTCAAATTTTGTTGTCCTTTTTTACAGTTGCAAAAATTGGAATGTGTTTCATTGAAAGTGCTATTTAGACCATTTGAAGGATTATACCAAATTCTAATAACCAATACTAAAATGAAAGTTCATAAAGGATTCATAGTGACTTAAAATTATACCTGAATGATATCTGTAGAATTGTCATTATGATGTATTACAGCATTTTTCGGTAGATTTCAACAATTATTAACTTATGGGTTGTGATCCATCAGAAAACAGTGGCAAACTTAAAGAAGATAATAAATATACTTGGATTGATTTACTGGTTAGAATCTCTACATATTTTTTAACATAATGCTTATGAATAGTTAGGTGGTTTAAAGAATCTATAAATGAATTTCTAAATAGACAAATTTTAATATATATATCACACAACAGAGACACTTAAATATTTACCAATTTCACAATATCAACTAATAAACTATATTTACTTTGATTAATCATTAAGATTTGAATTAATGCAAGAAATTGTCTGCACTCAGGAGGTTACAAATTTATTGTCATTCTTAATTACTTAAATAGATTTTTATACTTGCAACAACTGTTCATGTGATATACTTATTCATGATGAATTACAGATTTTTTTCTAATATGTTTATAAATAAATTTTTGAGAATTCTCTTTAAAAAATCTTATATGATCTAAGTTTTCTTGAAGTTAGATATCCGATCTATTTCTTCCATATCATCAGTGGCTTCATTACACATTTAATATTCAATTATTATTGCAATCATCTACAATAACTGTACATTTACCCACTATGCATAGAGAATATGGTCCGATATTATTGAGAAACTTTATAATACTTTTTTTTTATTACACATATAATAAAAATTACATTCTATTTTTGGTCTCAACTTGATATTGTTAATTTTGCTTTTATGAGATTCAGTTCAACTTTACAAAAATTTTCATAGATCTGATAGTAATGGCATTTAACTTAGTTCCAAATTATCAATCAGAATTAACTATAAAGTAGCATTTACCTTTATAGTTCCTTGGATCTAATGTATTTTGTATTTATCAGACTACAAAATTCATCAATTTTTTATATGTACATAGATTATTTACTTTGGGTCCTAAAAGTGCAATATAAGAATAATTTCTTTTATCTTGTTTTGGCTGCAGAAAGGAGTTTGCTATTAATTGAAAGGAAACCCTTTGATTTCTTTTGGAGGCCTTAAAGGAACTGAGCAGGGCAAATTCTTAATGTCCACTCCATATGTTCTTGTCATTGCAGCTGTTATTACTATGTGATTATTCATATAGTATATAAACATGGATGGGCTGCTCATCAACATGCATTAGCCAGCGTGATGAGCTTATTGGATATTTACCTCCAAGTTTAAGATCAAGAAACACCATGGACTTTCTTCTCAGTTGCCTGATAAGGCAGAATGAATGCTTGTGTAAATGATAAATATTTTTCCAATATATATATATTGAACCATGTTCGAATATGTGTATTCGAAACACTGGCCTCTTAGGCAGAGAAGAACATACTCGGAGAGTATGTATGCCCAAACGATAGCTATAAAGTATATAACTAACGTTACATTTCCAGGACATAACTTCTTCTCGACTGTTGAGTTCAACACCAAGTTCAAAGCACTTTTTTTGTTTGTGTATAAACACGGGCACCAGCTATCTATTCAAGGATGAATAAATAACGCACTTTAAGCAATGGCCACTAACTCAACGCCTAAATCCATGACTAGCTCAGTTGTTTGTAATCACTAATAGATTATACTTAATTAGTGGTTAAAAGACTTGATAAAGAGTTTGTTAAAAAGAATTGACCGACAAATAAAGTTTAATTTTAAAGATAATTTATTAACTAACATTTATTTTCTAAATTTAAACATTTTATAATTCTAATAAAACACACGCATATTTTAAATTGACATTTCTAAACTAGTTTAAATATTCTTGTTTACTTTCATAACAAAACACTGGTATTTATCTAATTTAACTAATAATATTGATATAAGGATCACGCACATATTAACTCATGCACACACATAATAATATTAAAGTATTACATAGCATTTGAAATTTAATCACACACATCAATAGTTCATTTATGTATGATATCGAGTTCATATAATTAGACTCTTGGAGGATTCGCACGAATTAATGAAATGCAATGGCTATTACAGTATAACGAAAATAAGCAAATGTTTTACCTAGGATTTTGAATGTTGACGTAGAATTTTGTTCTTTGGAGGCTGCTTTCGGTGAGGATATTTCCATTATAAATGCTTACCAGCCAGCTGGGACGTTTCCTTGCTGAGTTTCCTGATTTTCACGATTATTGCTATCGGAGACAAATAGATACTGACGGAGATTTTCTAAGATGTTAAGCTGACATTATTTCACGGGCAGATCTGCTGTTTTCTCGGACATCTGGGCTGGAGGTGAACGTGCGTTCCAAAATTTTCTCAGCACTGCATTTTGTTTCTTAGCTGACTCAATTAATTTCCGAACTGCACTCTCTCAATAACTTTGTGAACTGATTCACTGTCCGATAAAAAAGTCTATTTATACCTGCACCTTGTTGTCTTTCTAATATCTCCGGCAAAGATCTGTTATCAAATTCCAATGATAATCATTTGATAAACGTGTTTTGGAAGATTGCTTAATTAGTAATAGCCATGCAGAGATGTTGTTTTATATTTTAATTAATAACCATTGCCATGTTTTTTAATAATAATCTTCTTTAACTTTATAATAACATTTATTCTATTGTTGACAATCGCACATATATACGGTCATATATTTTTAATACAATTTACTATTTAGTTTTAATATTATTTTTTCTTTAATTAAACTTGAATGAAAAGAGATTTGTATATTTATATTTTTACGAATACTAATAAAAACTATTTAATTCCTATCTTTTTCTAAAACAAACTGAATAAACTCTTCAACATTTAATTTTATGTTTTTCTTTTACGAAAGATTACTTTAATAATAATTTTAGATAAAAATTATATGTGCCTATATCAATATAGGTACAATATATATATATATATATCATATATATATATATATATATATATATATATATATATATATATATATATATATATATATATATATATATATATATATATACAATTATGACAGACAAAAATAAATCATGGCCCTTATTCCCAGGAGACTGTAAAGTCAGCAACCAAGGCAGCAGTTGGTGGCCGAAGGTGCTAAGAATCCCCTGATTGTGGACCCAGGCTGCCATTTGATGATGAATTTTTTTTATTTAGGTATTACTTACAACTGCAGATCACTTTCAAGTGAAAGAAGATTGCAAGAGTTAGAAGAAAAACTGTCTTATATTAAATGGGACATTATTGGACTTTGTGAAGTTAGAAAAAAAGGTGAAGAAACAATTGTTTTAAATAGTGAACATATATTCTATTATAAAGGCACAAATATTGGAAATACAAGTGGAGTAGGATTCATTATAAATAAAAAGTGGAAGAACAACATTGTGGAGATTGATGGTGGATTGGACAGAGTGGCAAGATTAGTTATACAAATTAATAGCAGATACCAAATGCAGATAATTCAGATTTATGCCCCAACAAGTTCTCAAAGTGATGAAGTAGTAGAAGATTTTTATATGGATGTACAAAAGGCTTTTGATAAGAGTAAACAACATTTTAAAATTGTTATGGGAGACTTTAATGCTAGAATTGGTAAATAAATGAAAGATGAAAGTGCTGTAGGTAATTTTGGTTATGGTAATAGAAATGAGAGAGGACATAGACTTGTGGAGTTTGCTGAAAAAGGAAAACTTTATATGATGAATTATTATTTTGAGCAAAATGTTAAAAGGAAATGGACATGGAAGCATCCAAATGAAGGTACAGCAAAATTGGATTATATTTTGACTAACAGAAATTACATATTTCTAGATTGTAATGTTCTTAATAAATTTAACAGAGGAAGTGATCATCGATTAGTAAGATGTGAAATACATGTTAATGCAAAACTAGAGAGACAAAAATTATTAAGAAAAACAATATTTACAGTTGATATTCCTAATTTTCAGAAACATTCTAATGAATTTAAATTAGAACTTACAAATAGGTTTCAAGAATTAATAGATTTTGAACATGATTCACATTTGAATGAAATTAATATGAAAACAACTGATACACTTTTAAACACTGCAACAAAAATAGCTGGTTGAAAAAAAGCAGCACTTGACCAATAACATTTCCACTGAGACTAGTGAATTTCTGAAGAAAAGAACAAATATGAAGATATACAAAAAAGATGTGTTAAAAAGAATTGAATATCTCAAATTTTGTAAAATGATGTGGAAAAGAATTGAAAATGATATAAAAAAATATAACTGTGAACTAGCAAAAAAGCAGTAGAAGAGAATGAAAGTCTCAAGAGTGTAAAACAACATTTTTGTATTGGTAGGAAATTTATATCTGCAATAAGAAAAAAAGCTGGAATTATTACTAAAAAGAGAGATGACATCATGAAATGGATAGAAGACTTTTGTCAAGAATTATATAGTAATAAAAAACAAATACCTCCTATATCTATTACATCTTTTGAATTGCCCATAATTTTAAATGAAGAAGTGAGACATACAATTAAATATATGAAGAAAGAAAAGGCTCCAGGTAATGGTAGAATTATAATTGATATAGTAAAAGAAGCGGGTGAAAAAATATAATTTTTTTTAGCAATGTTATATACCAAATGTCTAAATGATAAAGATGTGCCAGATGATTGGAAAAATGCAGTATTAATATTAATATTTAAAAAAGATGATAAAGAAGATATTAGGAATTACAGACCTATCAGCCGTTTATCAGTTACATACAAAATTTTTACCAAGATAATTACAACTCGTCTGCAGAGAACATTGGATTTTCACCAACCAAGAGAACAAAATGGATTTAAAAGTGGTTTTTGTACAGAATATCATATCCAGGGATTGAGAGAAGTTATAGAAAGGACAAATGAATACCTGTTGCCATTATGTTTTGGATTTCTAGATTATGAAAAGGCATTTGAATGTAAACTTTTCTTCAGTGATTAAACCATTGTATCATCAAGGTATATTGTCATATTTTAAAGAATATTTATAAAAATGGAACATCAACAATTAGATTATATAATGATACAGTAAAAGTCAACCTTGAGGAGAGTGTAAGACCAGGGTGACTCCATATCTCCAAATCTTTTTACAGCAGTGCTGCAAGAAATATTTTGTGGATTAAAATGGAAAGCTGAAGGACTGAAAGTAAATGATTATTTAAATCATTAAAATTTTTCAGATGATGTAGTTCTTTTTGCTAATAATGCAGATGAAATTAATCATAGAATTAAACTTGGTTGGAGTGCTTTTAGTAGAAATAACTTGATACTAAAAGGAAATATGCCTATGTGTTTGTAAAGAAAGATTTTTAAATAAATGTGTTTTACCTGTTCTTACTTATGGATCTGAGACTTGGATACTTAATAGAAGAGCAATACAGACTTCAGACCACTCAAAGAAGTATGGAGAGATGTATATTGGGAGTAACAAGAAGAGATCGAAAATGCAATATTGTTTTCTCTCCAGTAATTTAAAAATATTTATTTTGTAAGAGATCTTCGAATTATTGTTCGCGCACGTAACAAAACGCAAATTTATCTTTTTAAAATAACATATTTGCGAAATAAAAGATCTATAAACCAAAATGTAATGTGTATTATTTTAAAACTTGCTGAAAATATTATTTGAAATTATAAATAAAAAAGTTTTAAAATAACACGTTGATTTTTACACTGAATAAATCACCACACACTACAATCTGTTTGATGCTTTATTGCTTGCACACATATTAATTTTAATAAATTTATTTTTGAACTGAATAGATCTTTTAATATATTTAAAGAAGAGTTTGCTTTGTTTTCTCTCCAGTAATTTAAAAGTATTTATTATGTAACAGATCTTCGAATTATTGTTCGCGCATGTAACAAAACGCAAATTTATCTTTTTAAAATAACATGTTTGCGAAATAAAATATCTATAAACCGAAATGTAATGTGTATTATTTTAAAACTTGCTGGAAATATTATTTGAAATTATAAATAAAAAATTTTAAAATAACACGATTTTTACACTGAATAAATCACCACACACTACAATCTGTTTGATGTGTTATTGCTTGCACACATATTAATTTTAATAAATTTATTTTTGAACTGAATAGATCTTTTAATGTATTTAAAGGAGAGTTTGATTTGTTATCTCTCTCCAGTAATATAAAAATATTTATTGTGTAAGAGATCTTCGAATTATTGTTCACACAAGTAACAAAACGCAAATTTATCTTTTTAAAATAACACGTTTGCAAAATAAAAGATCTATAAACAGAAATGTAATTTGTATTACTTTAAAAGTTGCTTGAAATATTATTTTAAAGTATAAAAAAAAAAGTTTTACAAATAATTACTTTTCAAACTAACGAAGATCATCAGAAAGAAATACTGGCAGAACGATTTTTAGCAGTTTTGAAAGACTGAAGTAAAACAGAAGTCGTAAAAATTACTTTTTAAAAAAAATAAAAAACATTTTTACAGAAAAAAAAAGATTGATTTTTAAAATAAAATAATTTAAAAATACATAGATTTATCAGAGAGTAAAACTCAATGTAAGAATATTAAATTTTAAAGCAGATTTAAATAGTTATGGTTTTCTATATTATTCACACCTTCACATTACACGCTTTGTTTGTTTTAAGTATGTGGATATAAACTCGAACTAGCAAGTGAGTGTAAATATGACTTCTAAATGGTGCCATTTTTCTGTGCATAGCATGGAGAAACAGTGCCATCTAGTGGGCTAGATTGCTGGGTAGTTGCTATTTAGCATATGATGTAAGCTGGATCGGTTTACCTATGGCTAACAGTGCCACCAATCAGGCAATAATACTGGAAGCTACTTGGCATAAGGTTACTGTGCATACACATGGTGAACAGCATCATCTAGTGGCTGTAACTTTGCATCATCTGCTTTTGGCCCCCTACTCTGGATATTTCTATGGTTGACATAGAAATAGCGCCTCTTGCGGCCACATGGGGCGTAAGTCACAATAACCATATATAATAATTTTAAAAATGGATAAAAATCTCCCATCACTGTATTCATTAAATTTAATTATCATATTTCTTCGAATGTAAGATGCCATTGCATTTAAGATGCAGTAGAATTTTAAACCAAAAAAATTGGAGAAAAAATTATTCTCCAAATTTAAGATGCATGTATGTACTTAAATATGAAACTAATCTAAATATAATAAATCACTAATTTATTGTGAATCTTCTTTAGATATACAATATTTTCACTTTCTACATCATCATTTTTAAAACCTGAATTCTCATCTTCATTATTCTATCAGAATACATCATCTTCAGGCCATTTAAATTTCAGCAGAATGTTATAATTTTTTTGTCAATTTGTTTCTTGTAAAATTACATTTTTCTATTAAAATTTGAATCATTCTTCTAAAATAATTTATACTTTTACAAATATTTTTTGAAAAAAATAAGTGTATAAAAACAATTTTAAAACATACATTTTTACTTTAAAAATCAAAAGGAAGCTATCAGGAATGTAGAAATATTGGCATGTGCTCTCTTGTATCGAGAACAACAAACAACCAATCAGTGCTTTGAAAAACAGGCTCTTATCTCATTGTTATATTGATTTGTTAGTTGTAAAAATATTCTAAAGGTTATTCAGTAAAGGTGTCTTGATAAAATAATGATAAGATTAAAAAAATAATATTAAAATATTTTTAAACATAAAAGTTTTCACTTTAAAAATGAAACAAAAATGTCAAAATTATGAACACAAAATAATGTTAAAAAATTCTAAGACATACATTTTCACTTTAAAAATTAAAATGGAAATATCAAGTTGTCAACATTGGAAAAATTGTGTTAAAATATTTGAAAACATGTTTTTACTTTAAAAATCAAAAGGAAGCTATTGGAACCATCAAAATTTTGATAGACACTCTCTTGTGTTAATAAGCATCTTGATAGCCAGACTCTTATAACATTGTTATATTGATTTATTAGTTATAAAAAATTGTAATGGTTATTCAGTAGAGTTTTCTCAATAAAATAACAGTAAAATCAGCAAAATAACATTAAAAGTACCAATTTGAAAGAGAATCAATAATGTTTATGAAATTAATCCAAAACATATTGACTAAAACAGATAATGATCATAATACTATGTGCATGTATAGCATAAAACAAAGAAACTCAGAAATAAGATTTTAAAATTTTCATTTAGAATTTAAGATGCACTCCTTTTTCAGGGCTTCAAAATGTGAGGATTAAAGTGATTCTTATATCTGAAGTAATATGATAGCTGCCTCATATTATGTCTTATCTAACCTCTTTAATAGATGAAAAATTCCATTCGACTTCTTATTAAAAAGTCAAATATAAATGATAATATAATGTAAGATAGGCAATTATTTTAATAAATATGGTTCTTGGAAATTTTCATAGGGTTTGTGATTTTATTGTATATTAAATATTGCCAATTAATTATAATATTACCTATGTTAGATCAATTAGACATTAACAAATGTATTAAATATGATAATTCAAGTTTCTATTCCGTGAAGCTATTTCAGGCTGAACTGATTCCAGCTGTAACATCTCCCCGAGTGAATATTAAAGATTGCAAATGAAGTGTCCATACTTGCTATATTTAAAAGAACTCAAAAAGAAAGTTTGTCTACTAACACAACTATAAAATATAATGTGAAATAGTTAATTAAATTAAATAAGGATAATGTTATAGAATTTTCATCAGCTCCTAAAATGTTATATATATATATATATATATATATATAACATTTTAATTCTATAAGCATGTAAATATATATATATATATATATATATATATATATATATATACATGCATGCTTGAAGAAGTTATAAGTTAACATTAACAATTAAATTTAATCATGAATTGTGGTTGCATTACAAGTTCAATATCATTAGCTATCATACACTGTGATTTTATCTTTTGAGAACTTATTAAGAATATACAACATTGTGCAATACTCTGAAATAAAGAATTACTACTAGAATAAAAGCATTTGTTGTGGACATGCTACTACATACATAACGAAAGTTGAAACATCATTGAAATATTTTCCATGTTATTAATAGTACTCACATAGAAGGGCTGTACTGTTTTTGCGTAATAAAATTTTGCAACTAATTCTTCAAATATATTTATATTCAAAATCATAAAGATTATTTGTGTACCCATATATATATAAAATAAACAGATGTATAGTATTATAATATATATGTATTTATAACTTGTTAATATTTCTGAGTAAAAAAATAAATACCTACATGTATAAGACTAATAAATATAAATATTTCTGGCATTTTAAGAAGTATTTTATTTCTCTATTTTATTCATTTCTAAGAAACTGTACTTTTAATATGTTTAATGTTATCAAATACAATTAAATCATTTCTAAGTTTTATTTAAGACAACGAACTATAAAGTAATAAGTCAAATATTTGTTACCTACTGAATATAAATATCTTTTATGTTTTCAAAATGTTAAATAATTTTTGCTTCATTTCTTATGTAATTATATTAATTTTATTATTTATACTTTTGTAAACTTGGGGAAATGTCTATAGATTTATTTTCCAAGAATTTATATTGGTTTTCATAAAATTTTATATTCTAATTTTGATTAGAATAATTAGATAATTTGCAAATATTAATAGATTTCTTTACTCTGTTTGAATATCAACTTATATTGCTTAAATAACTTTTGTATATATGAAGAAACTTATATTAAGCATAGCTTTAATTTTGAATTATTTCATTTATTGCAGCAATACCAATAAAAGATATAAAAATAAATATGTTTAATAATAAATTATTGAATATTTAAAAACTAAAAACAATCAGATTTACAAATTGTATTTAAAATGAAAATAATAATAAAAATTGTACTATTTCCAATATTGGTAATTAAATGTGAAAATGCTTTCATGATGTGATGGATTATAAATTCTCCTTTCTCAGAGTCAGGAATCTCTCAATCACTATGCCCAGAAAATCTGTTAGCCACCTTCCCTTCCATTTTTATGTCTCATCCTAAGTTTTTTTCCATATTCTTTTCTATCCTGCTCCATCCCATTTCCACTCTATGGCCTTTATATCTAAATCCCCCATATTTTTTCCAAACCCAAGAACCCATTTTCTGTATAATCATTTTGTTTATATTTATTCTTTCACAACTTCATTATTTGTACCCATTCTGCTTGTAAGTATTTACATTCAATTAGCAGTTGCCTAATATTTTTTGTGACTTCTTTACATAATTTTCAGACTAAATCACCCATATTTCTTCAATTTATGTGTATATTCCCTTGTTGCTAGTGCTCCTGTTCAAACCTTAAGCAGTAAACTACTTTCATTGCTATTATCATAAATTATCTTCACCCAATATTAGGTTTACTTCTATATATATTTAAACTCCTTTTACCCTCCATACTAATTCTGCATCTTTCCAACTTCCTATTTTTTATTAGTGCATCTATTCATCTATATCATTCTTTGTCATTATAATACTCAACAATTCTCCTAACACAATCATCCTACCTTTTGTATAAGAATACTGACATAAAGTCTTTATCCAAATCTTCTGCATACCATACTACTCTTCTCACTCATTCTGTTGCCTGCCTTTTACTCATAATCCAATTGAATACTATTTTGGCTATTCTTTTATTATCATTAAATTGCAATCTACTGAATATTTTCATTTTGCTTTTTGCATCTATTATATAAAAATGTGACCATCCCATTTCTCTTTGAATTGCCTCCTTTGCCATCCACACATCTGCAACTAATGCATAGCTTCCTACTTCTTTTTGTACTTTTTCTAAGTAATCTAACATCCCTTTACTAACTCATAATGCATCATTACCATAAGTTCACCCTGCTACTGACACCTCCTTCCAAACGTTTCTTGCTACATCATATTTATTATATGAAACACTGTTAATTTTTTTATCAGTCCATTTATTTTATTTTCTTCATTTATCAATTTTTTCTCCTATTCATCCAAGCAGTTTCTCTGATTATTTAGTATAATTTCCAAATAATTATATCTATTCACCACATTTAACTTTATATCCCCCAAATTCTTTCTCTTCTCATTCCCCAGTATTTAACATCATTACTTTTGATTTTTATTTACTAAATTTAATTTCCATTTCTTTACCCACTCTTGTGCATATCTTTAATATAACTTTCATATTTTCCCTACTTTCTGTGCACAAAAAGATATCATCAGCAAATAAAATACCTGATAATATATACATTCTCTTGTCATCTATTAATGACATCCCTACCCCTCTTCCTAGTCTCTCTATTGCTCTAGTAAAGTGGTGGGCTCTGGAGGTCAAAATCCATGGATTGTATCTCCAAACCATTTACTTTCACTGCTCAAGTTTCTTAATTACTTCCAAGCAATAATCTAAGGATTATATTTACAGAATAACAGGGTAATCCTATCAAGTGCAAATATTGATAATTTTAAAAAATATATTCTTGAGAATGGGTGAAATCAAGCATGAATATATAATAAATCTCTGATCTTTTCAACACTTTACATTCCTACTCTGTAGTTCATAGGTCTTGATTTAATAAACGTTAGCCCTGAAGAGGTTATAGCTGATTTTTGAAATATAAGCTATTTTCTTAAATATTGTTACATATACTGAATAAAGACTTAAGATTATGCCTAAGGTTGTTCTTGTATGTTACTAAATGTTTAACTATACTGTTTAAGTTGACAGTTTGGATAAAACATGTGCTTTGTAAGGATGTGTAATACTTTATAGTAAATTATATCTGTGAAATATCTATGAACTCCACAATCAATGTTGGAATATGCCTTGAACATAGTGATATTTTCCAAATTCAACTATTGAAGTTTTTTGTTATATTTTTTAATAATAACCATGTTTCTATTGTTTGACAAGAAAATATTTTATGCTGTATATTTTTATATTTCTTTGCTTAATAATTTCTAGATAATAACTTAAAATAAATAAAAAGTCATGTATATTATTATATAAATATAATAAATGCAAATTTGTAGTGTTGAAAATTGTTATTTTTTGGCATTTCAGCATATATTAGTATTGAATATATCTCTCAGATATACATAATCTATACTGTAACTGCATTTACTGCAACTTCTGCAGGATTACAAACAAATTAATTCTCTAATAAAAGTATGATATTGTTTATTTTTACATGATATAAAATAATAATAAATCAAATTAGAAAATATGTACATCACTAAACATCACATGATCATCATCTTATACTAGCACATAATTGTTGTAAACAAAGGCAAAACTCTCCATACAGTAGTGCCATCCTGTGCCAAACAGAGTAATCAATGGATGCCAGAAGGCTTGTGCATAAAATTCCTATCCAGTGCCTACTCATCCAATATCCCCAGACTAGTTTCTGGCTCTCAGATCCAAGGCTCCTCACTGATGATGGCCATGAGCCAGAAACTAGTCTGGGGATATTGGATGAATAGGCACTGGATATGGATTTTATGCACAAGCCCTCTAGATCCATTGATTACTCTGTTCGGCACAGGGTGGCATTACTGTATGGAGAGTTTTGCCTTTGTTTAAAATATGTACATGTGACTAGCTCCAATATCCAAGAAGACAATTATTTCTAATTAGCAATAAAATTCTAAATAAAATGGAATAACATAATAGTTTTATAATTCAGTGCAGAACATAATTCACAATGATGGAAAAATTTTAAATACTATAAATTAACTACAGCTTAGCATTGCTTTTGACTGGGCAGATCATATTCATAGCACTAAATAAAGTCAAATTTGGCATGGAGATATCAGAAAAGGACTATATAAAAACATGATTGATATTTAAGTTGACATATTTACATATTGCATTTGCATAATAAAGCAATACATTAATCTTTTTTATTTATCATGCAGATATTATCGGCACTAAACCACCCCTCCTTAATTATCTTTTTCGATCATTGCACTCAGCACAAACTACTTTGATGTTAAATGAATCAAAGTTGTGATCAGAATTGATTTCATGTTCCAAAAACACTGATTTTATATTGGAATCTAGTTTTGCATGATTATATATATATGATGTGGAGAAGATAAGCTAAAGATCGGAGATGGATTGAACTTGGAGAGACCTTCAGCCTGCAGTGGATTAATAATGGTTGATGATGACGGTGATGATATATATGTTGTGATAATCTAGTAGCACTATTGACATGGGATTTATTATAATAAATTGCACTACAAACAGCTCATTGTAATTGATTTTGTTGATTGTCTGAAGGGCTTCGTTCAGAGGCAACTTTTCTTTAGTATTGTTTAATAACTGATTTAGATTAGGAAGGCTTTTAAAGCTAAACTTAAATGACTAAGAGCAAATTGTCTTTAATTTTTGTGATACCCTGAGCATAAATAGGAGGCTTATCCATGTATTATTATTGTTATAATCTGGATGCATGGTGTTTATTATTTAATAAAAAAAATTGTGAGATCCTATTAAGAAAATTTGACAATAATCTATAAAGACTAAATTTTTGATGTAATTTTCAATTTTATTTTTTTTGTCTGCCTCGAACTTTATAAAATATAAAATTTAAATATATTTATAAGATATTAAAAACCATCAACATGTATTGTTGAATTTTAAAAAAGATTCAGTTTTATGAATTAAAAAATTACCTATAAATATTATTTTTTAATTTCTAAAGAAATTTGGATGCATAACCATTTATAAATTGGATGCTTTCTATATTTAAAAAAAATTATATATATCATAATTGTCATTTTAAGAAAAGGATAAATACTTATGAAAGCAATTAAGCTATTACATATTTTTTAAACGGAAAATACATTGATCCTTCATGCACTAAATTAAATATTAAAATAGAAATTGTTACCATAAGAATTACCAAATAATCTTTATGAAATTAGTAATTATGATTATATTTTATTTATTATGAAATTTGACACTTTTATAAACATTTTGGTTTGGAAAACATTATTCAACTTCAATTATTGAATGAATAAGAAAGTTTAATGCTATTATATTTTATATTCCTTTATTATTTGGTTTTCTAGAGTAATGAGTTATTCTAATTATTGTTATATTATAATATAAGAAATGTAAATTTCCAGTGGAATATAATTATTAACAATTTTTAACATTATAATTAATCTATAAAATTTATTTAAACGGAAAAAGATCAAAAACAATGTTAATTAAAAACATACATAATAGAGTAAAATAGAACTAATACTAATCCACTTCATTTTTTTACTAACATTTAAAAGTATATGCAATTTATTGATTATTAATTGAATTAGTTATTCTTATTAAAACAGATCGTATTATTATTACAATTAAAATAATACTTGCTATGTGTATAATATCTGATTTTTTTTTAGTTGGGTAAAATAATTATTTCTAATATTGTGCTTTTAAAACAAATTAGTCGGGTGTCCATTTTTTAATTATGACCATATTTTCTTTAGTTATGCTCATATTATATATATTCATAATTTTATAACTAAGAAATTTAATATTATATATTAAATGGTGTCTCATATAAAACACAATCTGATGTAGATCAGTGATTACATGATCACCATTTCTTATGCTAGCTTATAACTGTTATTAAAACAGGCAAAACTCTCCATACAGTATTGCCACTCAAGACACCAAAATGTATGGGTACTGAACTAAGTTCAGACCTATATGACCATATAAACTAATGAGCTTGGATTGAAAATATTCTTGTGTTTTCAATATAAGACTCATAGTTTTGTAGTTAAGTATAGATAAAAGGTGGCTGCTGAAGGGTTGCATTAGATTCTAATATCTAAATGCAGTTCTCTCAGATTCAAGGCTCCTCACTAATGAAGGCCACAAGCCAGAAACTAGTCTAGAAATATTGGATCAGTAGACACCAGTTGGTGATTTTATGCACAAACCTTCTGGCATCCATTGATTACTCTGGCTTGCAGTGAGTGGCAATACTGTATGGAGAGTTTTGCCTGTTTTTATAACAAAAATTCGTAGAATTATCATCATTTATACTTTTACAGGCTGGCACCTTTTCATTAGTCATCTATCTAGTAGTAAATAATGTCTCTGTAGCTAATGATGACGGAAAACAGTATTCCATTAGAAATTTTATTAAGTAGTGAGTGTTTAATATAAGCTATGTTTTTCTATTCAAATTAGCTTGAAATAAATAATATAAATAAAAGTCTAACCATTCCATAATATTTTGGGTGAACAATTCCAGACACATACATACTGTCCACATGAAAACCATCTACATATTATTACTTTTTGTGGTGAATGATGCAAATATTCAAATTTATTCTATTATATTTTGGCTCCCAAATAGAAGCATGATTAAATTATCTGTTGTTAGTGATGTATTTAATAAACTAATTTCTGTAGGAATATCACTTAACTTAAAAAATATCAAGAGGTATAATGATTAATTATGAAGGTACTTAAGTAATATAGAATACATACTTAGATAAATCAATGAAATTAATTAAATAACCAAAGTATATCCCTAAATATCCTATTACTGAAAATATAATAAAAGTTAGATTAGAATACTCCTATTGTTGTTGTTTAACATATTAAATGAAAAATGGCACTTATTGAGGGAAATGAGAAATCCATAAATAAATTTTTGAAAAATGATGGAATAAAGAACAGAGCAAAATAATTTTTATTTTAAAAATATAAAGCTATATCTTAAAAATATGGATCATAGATTAAAAAATAAGAGTAAAACAATTTTTATTCTTAAACAAAATGTGACATGTTTAAAGACAAGCATGAAGCAATGTCATATAAGGCTAAAACAAATTATAAAGAAATTTTAAGCAATTATGAAAAAAATTATGGAGTAGAATCATGTGATATCAAAAACAATTATTAAAAGAATGGCTCAGAGTTGATCAAAATGGGAAATAAGATGGGTAAATAATCTAAAAATATAAAGAACCATTTTAAATAAAATGTATTTAAAGAATGATAGCTCATAACAAATAAAAATATGCCACTAAGTCATATTAAGACAAATATGGAAAAATGTTTCTAAGCAACAAAACTGAGAACATAAATGGTTTTGTTATCATGAAGTACAGAATCATAAATATGGCTATTTTAGTCATAACTTTAAAGATTTCCATAGATTTCAAACTCAAAAAAAAAATTCACTACTGGAATAATAATTTAGGGTTAATGTACAAAAAGCCATTTATATAGGAAGTCCAGATACTTACATTCTAATAATTCATATTTCTAAGTGGTTATGATGAATTGTAACTGATAAAACAATTAGTAATTCTTAATTTAATGCAGTGAATATAGAAATAGTATTTTAGATCACATTTATGCCACATGGAGAAGATTGCCATGTTTCAAATTGTATAAAAGACAGATATAATCAGGTGATTTATCTATTGCTAAAGTGTTAAAAACTCCAAATATTTAGCTCAGCATAAAGGAATTGCTTATAAATGGGCTTTAATTAAAGATTCACCTACAGATATTACAAACAGTGAAAATAAACTGGAATATAAAATTGATTTACAAAATGAAACATTAATAAGTCTTTCTCAATGAAAAACAGTATTGTACTCCCCCCAATATTTTTTAAACCTTCATGACATTACAAGTTTGTTATTGGGAAAAGAGATCACTATGTTAAACAATATAAAAGGCAAAAAAAAGTAAAATCATCACTGCATAATAATAAATGTCTTGATAAAACAAAGAGGATAGTTGCATCGCTTGTCTATATAAACATTTAGCTTATGGGTAAGGTTACACTCTTGAACTCTTTGGTCTATTCAAGGCTTAGTTATTATTTACCAATTATAAGGCCAATGAAGCATTTTGAGAGGGCTATAAATTTGCTTTGTTCAAAATTATTTTGGAAAATCAAGGTGGTAGCCATCAGTATTGCTAAAATTCAAATGCCAAAGCTTTTAAATGGTCTAGGTTTGCACTCACTCTCAACTCTATATCTCCAGAGATCTATATATTTTCTTTGTGTAACTTGTCAAAAGCTTACTCAGTTATCTCTTTCTTTGGTTATTGACCCTACAGATACATCACCTCTATTTTCAAGTTATTGGATTGCTTATTCATGGAAGTTAATTATTAAGTCGATACCCTCGGCTCAAGTTGTGCTTGGTGGGAAATTGACATTCTGGAATGTTTGTAAATTAAAATTTTCACATTATACTCCTCTTTTGACTTCATTAGGTGTTTCAAGTAAAGTTCCCTTGTATAAAATGAAACTTCTTTTCATTGAAGCAAGTCATGTTGATTTTGTACTTAAATTAAATTTAAATGCTCTCCCAACAAATTTTTTAGTGATCAGTAGAGGCTTCATTAGGATTTCATCTCAGTGTCAGTTGTGTAGATTGTATGATGAGACAATACACCATATTTTCTTTATTTGTCCTGCTCTTAAATTGATTGGGGACTTTATTGTTGTGAATGTCTCTCTGTATCTTAGGGATGCTCTTTCTGTTTGTAATACTCTCAAGAAGGGATCTTTTGCGGCAACAAGATTATCTATCTTTATTACATTTTCTTTATGGTTGATGCATTTTAGGCTCATCTTTGGTCATTCTCAGGACTTGGCTCTAACTGTCTTTATCAAGCTCCTTGACCAAGTGAAATAGCAAGATTCTCTGCTTTCACCTGTAAGTCTACATGATGATACATGGGTGAAAGTTTCGTTTTTCTCTTAGTCTTATTAAGATATCTTTTTCTCTGTGTTGACCTTTTTCAAATAATTATTTATTTATTTTTTTCTTTTTGGCTGTAACAAGTTTCATTTTGAATGCTATGTAATTTTTTATAAAGTTTAATTGTATATTACTATGTTACTATGTTTAATAAGTTTATTTTAAAACAACAATAATAAATGTCTGTGCATACTATTTACCGAATAATTAAATTCAAGCAATTGTTCTTTGTGTAGTTTATAAAAGTAATAAGTTTAAGAATCTTACTTCTTTAAAAGATGAAAATAATACTGTGGTTGGAATATCATATTCTAATAGTAATAAATACATATATAAGTAAAGAAATTACCAAAATGATATAGTTTTGTACAAATTATTTTGAAACATGTAAATTCTATAGTTCTAATAATGATTGTATAATCTATGGTAAGGTTTGTTACTACTATATATTATGAAATAAAGAAGTTGAACATGTTGGTTAATTTGGTTTGAAGATACTCTATACTAATTGTATTATTCTAGATATAAGTGTATTAAAAAATGTTATGTTAGAAATTAACAACTAAATCCTATGTGCAAGAATTGAATATTGCAGATTCTAATTATTTTCTTTTTGGAGTCAAAACTTTGAACAATCATTTTATAATAAATAAAATTAAAAGCATGTGAAGCGCTTCAAAGAGAAACTATAAAGAGTGCAAAAATAATAAACGCTTAGCGCTTTTGAGGTGGGTTGCCTCATATTCATAGCAATACTTAGCAGTGCAGACCACTATTGCTACAAATGTGAGACAACCTGTCTCAAAAGTGCTAAGCTTTTAATATTTTTGCAGCTTTATAGTTTCTCTTTCAAGCGCTTCACATGTTTTTAATTTTATTTATTATAATATTAAGAGAGAAACTTAAAATTCTTTACAATCATTTATATTTTTAAATAATGATTCAATATATAGAGAAAATAAAAATGATCTTAATAAAAAAAATTATGCCATGAACATAATAATAACTATTTATTCTTTCCAAGTAAAACTATTGATTAATTAACTATTGATAATTATATTTTTTTATCTCGTACAATAAACATATATTCAATGTTGGTGATTTGGTATTTGTATAAAACATATAAGACAGCAAAATTCAACAAAATATAAAAAATTTAATACTCTTTATGAAGGACCATTTTAAATTGTCCAATCATATGACAACAATTTCTTTATTATTAGATGCAACACAAATAAATGTAAAGGTTTCTACAAATGCTAGAAGTATTGCATAAACAAAAGTTTAACTAAATATAGTAATACTGTAACAAAAAAATTTAAAAAAAAAATAATTAAACTTAATTTAAAATAATATTAGCATGAAAAATATTTTTTTAACAAAAAAAAGGCAATGTGTCAAGATGAGGATATAGATAACTTTTTTAAAAAATGTATTTAAATATAGATAACGATTAAGCATTCATTTACAATAAATTTCCCATCATATTAAAACTTTATAATTATTAATCTATAGCCCATATTTTTTAATATTGCATTAATTAAAAGTATATATATTATTTATTTATGTGTGTGTGAGAAGAGTGGAAAATTGCATTTGGGCATGTAAACACAAGCTTAAATAAAAAAGATAATGATTTTAAAGGTTAATATGACTTAGTTTAATGATCTTTAAAAAAATATTTTTTAATTGTTCTATTGCTTTTAACATTTACATTATATATAGGGTTAAATAATGAAAAATCAAATTGAAAATTTGCACATGTGATTATTTCCAGTATCCACAAGTCAGTTAATTTTAGTTAGCAACAAAATTTTAAAAACAAAATAATAATAATAATAATAATAATAATAATGATGATGATGATGATGATGATAATAATAATAATAATAATGATATAGTTACTATAGTAAAGAACGGTTCTCTAACAAATATTATCATCGTTATTAAAGAAAAATATCAGTTATTTCGTCAAACCATAAGGTAAAATTGACTTATATATTATTTATATATAATAACATAATTTTTCTACATATTTTTTTTAAAAAAATCTCAAAATAATCATATTTTAGAAAAAAAATAATCCAAAGAAACACGCCATAATATGGCGATTCCAAATAAGAACGAACAAATTAATTGTTCTACAAATATGACTATCGAATTTCCAATTCTAGATATCAATAATATAAACAAAAATAAAGCGTATGCTAGCGTTACTAAAACTATTAATAATTCTAATAATAAATTAGTGTTAAATGAATATCAAAAAACACGTTTTCAAACGTCTACATTAAATGACATACAGGAATTAGACTTAAATACAATAGAAAATTCTCCACCGCCACTTACTGAATATACACAGGAAATGTTAAATAAGATTTCTGAAAATTTTAATAACACCATTCCTCGAAATCTTTTTAATTCATTCAAACGTTTTTTTTCTCAAAGATCAATCATAATAGCTGCAACGGATTCGAATTGTTCACTCTATAGATTTCCTCATCAAGCACTATATGATGCAATAACCTCACATAATTTATGGGAAACAATTTCTAAAATAGCAGATCTCACTAATCCGAGATATATAGCAATTGAATTTTTTGAAACAAGTCAAAAGCAGCGTTTTCAAACACTTATCAAAACAATACATAATTACGTTCTAGTAATAGTAGACGAAAATAAACAAAATATTATTAGCGGTATACTCAAAAACACATATTTTAACTACAAAATATAAGATTTTCAAAATATGATGCAACCTTTTGGAAAAGTATTAAGCCTACAAGGAATATATTATAAAGATACACCCATACCTATACCATCAAATAATTACGAATTCAAAATAAAGTTGCACTCAAATATTGATCCAAATAATATCCCAACGCAAATATTAGATCAAGAAGCAATGCTATGTTTATATGTAAGAGGATTAAAACCTAAGTGTTACGCTTGCGGATTAAGAGGTCAACTAGCAATTGAATGCGAGGAGTTTTCTACACATAAAAAAAAACAGGTCAATGAAACAAACATTGAACATCAAACTGACATGTCAATAGCAGATAAATCAAAAATTATCATACAAAATAATGAAAACAATAATGATCATGAGGCAAAAAATTCAAAAGAAAACGATCCTAAAAATGAAGATAATAGTAACAACAATGCACACATGCCAGAAAAACAATCTGAAAACTCAAATAACTCAATGAATATAGGAGAAAATGATGAAAACATGGATCCAGAAATGACTCATATTATAATTAATAAAACATCAACAGAAATTATGCAAACTATAATACCGCCACAGACAATCATTGAAACACCAACACAAGAAACTAAAAGAAAAACAGCATGACTCAAAACAAAGCCTGATATTAAAAAAATTAAAACAGATTACAAGGATAATAAATCAAGCATATCTGATCTGCCAACTGAAAACATACAAATAAAATTTAATAACTTTCAACAAAATATCAAACAGAAAAAACATCAATTTAAAAATACAACATCATATGAAACAAGACCATCAACTACACAAACCATGCCACAAGAACTATAACATAAGAAAATTTAAAAAAAAATAAATAAAAAAATCATAATTTACATATAACCAAGGAAAATTACAATCATCCAACATACAATAAAACTACTTTATGAAAATTAAAATATCAGCTTTTAACATTAGAGGAATAAATTCAATATCAAAACTACACGAAAGAAAAACTACAACATCTTAGTAAATGGATAAGTATTGTAAAACCACATATACTTGGTCTACTAGAAACCAAAATATATAGTGGCTCACATATAGATCCATCCAACTACTTAAACAAGCATGGTTTTTGCGCTTATTCACGTGATGCTTCAACACTGTCAGCAGGTACTGGAATAATTGTAACTCCTACAATCATATTTGATAATTTTAAAATATTATACATAGATTCTCACTTATTAATTACATTCATAACTGTATCACACCCATTAACATCATCTTTGTCTACATTCCACCAGGACCTACAGTAATATCATATATCATTCTCACAATAAACTCTATGTTAACATCAACTTCTTATCCTACTATATTAATTGGTGATTTTAATATGAGTTACTACCAATTTACAACCAAATGGCTTCACCAGCTAACAATACCTCTTATGAGTGGAGAAGGATTCCTACCTTTACATTCAGTAACATTCCACAACAAATGATTTGCAACACTAATTGACTTATGCTTCTACTCACCAATGCTTCATCATCTAATAGATATTAAGTTAAATCCATCTCCATTCTCTGATCATTCAGCGCAAACACTTATAATAAATTTAACAAATTTTCAAACAACCACCACTCAGCTAGAAAAAACAATCCGTATGCTCACTCCAACATCAACCCCAGAATTCCTATTTTCAGAAACATATATAATGCTATGAAAACTAGATACTATCATACTTGATCCAATACAAAAATACTTGGCATTTATCAATATACTATCATTCAACATAAATCATCTAACATACAACTCACCATCACCTTCAAGGCTTCTAACAATAGCGGATGAAATACACAAAAGAATTACAATGTTACATCCTTCACATAACTCACAGGAAAATATATACAAGCTCACACAAATTTACAATAACACATGTAACAAACTAAAGGAATACATAACAATTAAAAAAGCAAAAATATGTCTCTCACAAACACACACATGGTCAAGAGCATATATTAGATGGGCTCTAGGATATCCACCAAAATTGAGAGTACCAATGGCAATAGAAATAGAAGGAATGACCTATGCAGGACAGAATATGATAATACCCATATTTAATTACTTCAAGAAAAAACTACAAGAACATAAAAGATTCACACCTTCAGATAATTACTTTGGACAACCAGAAACAAATTATCCATTTAACATACAACAATTTGCAGATAAACTTAATACAATTAAAACCACATGTCATCCTGGAACAAATGGTATACCAAAATTTGTCTTCACACATTTGAGCCAATTCACATCAAAATATATTTGCAACCTAGTAAATCATCTCTCTCAAAAAATCTACAACTTTAAAGAACTAAATACCATAGCCATAGTGCCATTTAATAATAAAAAAATTAATATATCAACACTTACCAATCTAAGACCTATTTTTATGGGAACATTAGCCATTAAAATTTTAGAAAAAGTCATCAAAGAACAAATTGAACAACATTTACTTCCACTTATATCACCTCTACAATTTGCAAAAAAAGAATCATCTACAGGACAAGCAGCATTACTCTTTAAAACTATTATGACTACAATACAAAAGCAAAAAAAATATGCACCAATAGCAGTACAATTAGATATTCAAACAGCATTTGATTCAGTGTCAATCAAGATACTTCTTAATAAATTAGCCAACACCACAATACCACCTACACTACTCTATGTAATTGCCAATCTTCTCCTTAATAGACAAATTCATATCACACTCAATGGAAGGAAATCAACATCATTCACTCCATCACAATCTATTTCACAAGGATCACCACTAAGTTAACTCCTCTTCACATTCTACATAGATCCACTAATAAGAAAAATACAACAAATATAGCTGGAATACAAATTCCACACACACAACAAAATATCCCATGTTTAGCATACATGGATGATATCATAATTTTTTTTAAAATCACGCAAAGAATTTCCAACACTACAAAAAATATTAGATCAATACTCATCTGAATTCAAACTAAAATTCAATCCTAATAAAACAGCAGCTTGGTTCATATATACAACCAAAACATATACTAAATACTTTCAAGGCAAACCCACTCCTTTTCTGGGATTTCCATTTTACTTGGGAACAAATGGTATGAGGCAAAACATACAAAACAAATTACTTGAATCCATAAATAATATTTACTGAGGCTATAACCTCAAAAAAATCAAAAAAAAAGCAAAAAGGGGGCCCCCTCAAAAGTTTTACCCCCAACCTCCCCCAGGAGAAAAGGAGGAACCCCAACAAAATTTCAAACTCTTTATCAAAAGCATACCTATCCATATACTCAAAAGTTCAATTATTCAACATGTTAATTACCACAAAAATAACATATTTTTCTCCAATAATAAATTTCTCTAAACATTTCAAATCAAAAATATCATCATTATGCACTAAACTACTATGGGGACGCAAAGCCGTTGCAATATCCGCTAAATCTCTTAGCAAATCTACAGAAAACAATGGTTTAGGACTGCACACTATTTACACATTCCATATACAGAAATCAATCAACATATTAGCATCAACAATAAGACAATTCCCTAAACTAAAATGTTTGCTCACAATTACACCAATGGATACTCCACCTCCAAATTCACAGTATTTATCTTCACTAATACAAAGTGTCACAACAATATCTACTCAAATTAACATAGAAGCAACATATAAATATTCATACTGGCAAATTTACAAACTATTATACCCAGAAAATCCTGGAGACACACAAACAACAATGCTTGGAATTAGCAATTATCAATTATTGAAAAAATTCAAAAAATGGTCATTAGAACCAAAATATTTTGATTTTATATTAAAAATAAACCTTTATGCACTACCAACATCATATTTCCTTCGATACAGACGTCTATATAAAAACATTGATCCTTTTTGCAATCTTTGCCACACAGCAGAAGAGACACAACAGCACATATTCTATTCATGCACAAGTTTATCCAATATACGCAAATTGTTAATAGAAACTTACCAAAGGAAAAATACATCATTAATAAACATATTACAATCTTTTAAAAAAAACTCTACCCCAACAATACGAGCAATAACTTTTTTACTATATGCATACTGGTGCATGAGATGCTCATTTACATTTGGTAACAATACAAGAAGACATCCAGCAACATTTACAAAAAAACTTCAACAAATAAAAGAGCAGGATTACAAAATTAGCACTCCAGACATTGCAGCAGCAACATGGTCACTCATAAGACAGCCATCAAACCTATAACAGAATAACCATCAAACAGATTATTTAAAATGTAAAATACAATTGATTTTAAAATTTAGAACTTGTTCCAAAGTCCTATGATTGCCTATGTAACAGGATGCAATCGTTTGTTGTAAAGAATCTATGTAACATTTGTTTA
Source organism: Epiperipatus broadwayi (assembly GCA_028023455.1). NCBI lineage: Eukaryota > Metazoa > Onychophora > Udeonychophora > Euonychophora > Peripatidae > Epiperipatus > Epiperipatus broadwayi. The sequence goes on from JAQFVV010001179.1 coordinate 78,500, forward strand.
ATAATAATAATTATAGTGTGTAGTTTGTAGTAGTATTAGTAGTAGTAGTAGTAGTAATAGTAATAATAGTAATAATAATAATAGTAATAGTAATAGTAGTAGTAGTAGTAGTAGTAGTAATAATAGTAGTAGTAGTAGTAGTAATAATAATAATAATAATAATAATAATAATAATAATAATAATAATAATAATAATAATAATAATAATAATAATAATAATAATAATAATAATAATAATAATAATAATAATAATAATAATAATAATAATAATAATAATAATAATAATAATAATAATAATAATAATAATAATAATAATAATAATAATAATAATAATAATTCAATTAATTTTTCAATTCAATTCAATTTATTCTATGAAATAAAACAAAGTACATCACAAATATTTAAAAACTCCAAACAAGAAAAATCTTGTGTGTGGAATTTACATGTAAAAATAAAATTAAATAAAAATACAATCAAAAACTCAAAAGAACAGTTTAGGAAATAAATAAAATTAATTAAATAAATAAAATAAATGCCAAAATTAATACATACTACACAACCATTGACACAAATATTTTTTGAATGATATATAAGAAATATTATTCAGATCAATTGAACATTCATATACAAATTTATTAAACAACTTTGACCCAGAATAAACATATTGTCTTCTACTAGATTCCTTAAAAAATTTTGGTAAAGGTAATTGAAATTTATTAGAAAGATGAGTATTTAGAACATAAACTCTAGAATTCAGAAAAGGTTTAGCACAAAAAATATCAAAAATAACTCTATATTGATATAAGTGATTTACATCAAATAAACCAAATGCAATATAAATATCTCGAACAGAAGAGGAACGAGATCTACCAAAAATAATGCGCAAAGTATAATTTTGCAAAACACGCAAAGAAGATAAAATATGTGGAGAAGCATTACCCCAAATAATGATATTGTAAGATAAAATACTCTGATAACAGGCAATGTAAATAAAAATGAGAGCAGACCTAGGAAGAAATTTAACTAAATAATAAAACATATAGTTTAAATTACGTAACCGTTGACAAAGATAGGTAATGTGATTTGTCCAGGACAATCTGGAGTCAATATATATTCCCAAATAACAATAATTATCTACCAAAGGAATATTCTCACAAGTACATATACTATTATAATGCAAAATATACTTACAGCAAATTTTAATCTTAAGAGAAAAAAAAGTACGCTTGTAAGAAAAAAGAATAGCTTTTGTTTTATCTAAATTGACCAACAATGAATTATATGCCAACCATTTACCAATTGAGTCCAAATCCTCATTCACTAATTTTTCAAGAAGATTATAAGAAACAGCATTGCAAGATAAAGCAATATCATCAGCAAAACCAAAAATCTTAGAATGTAACTTCAATGAAAATAAATCATTAATATAAATTAAAAACAATAGAGGACCAAGTACTGAACCTTGCGGAACTCCAGAATTAATCAAGACCACATCACTGATAGTACCATAAATATTAGTAAACTGTTTTCTATCATTTAAATAACTCTCCAACCAACTACCAATAGATCCACGAAAACCATACAAGTAGCAACGCTTAATCAAAATATTATGATTAACAGAATCAAATGCTTTAGATAAATCAAGATAAATAGCCAATGTTTTAAGTTCCTGATCCAATGAAGATGTTAAATACTGAACATGATGTTTTAAAGCATCTAATGTACTTCTGCCAGGAAGAAAACCATATTGATAGTCAGATAAAATTTTATTTTTAAACAGAAATGACAACATTTGATCCCTAACAATTATTTCCAATAATTTAGAAAAAACAGAAATAATAGCAATTGGCCTATAATTGACCATAAGAGTAGAATCACCCTTTTTATAAACAGGAGTAATAACATTAACTTTCAGACATTCTGGAAATGATCCAGACTGCAAAGATAAATTAAATAAATAAACCAAAACTGGCAAAAATGCAACCTTATTTTCTTTAAGCATCTTAGGTGTTATACCATCTAGTCCAAAAGAAGTGACATTTTTTAAACTATCAATTGCTACAGACAACTGAGATTCAGAAACATCAGAATATAAAAAAAAATTCAAACTTGAATAAGAAGACAAAATCTGTTCAGGCACATCATGCATCGATAAATTTGCAAAATACTCATTAAACCGATCAGCTAAATATTTTTCATTATTCTGTAACTCAATTAAACTTTCATTATATTTAATACATTTAATACGATCAGGAGAAGATTTTTTAATCAAAGAATTTATTGTTCTCCATTTCAAAGAAACATTTTTATCACTAAGAAATTCTTGATAATATCTAAATCTCAACTTTCTAATATCAGACTTAATTTTAACATTAAGATTTTTTAAAACATCTGATGAGCCGTCCAAAGATTTTAACACATTTCTCTGATTAATTTTACATTCCAGCGCATCTGTCACCCAAAGAGATCTTCTTCTATTCTTACTTGTCAATTTTAAATGAAACTTTGCTTTAGCAATTAAATCTAAACAAATAGCTTGGAACCCCAAAAATGCATCATTTACATTATCTATCATAAAAATCTCATCCCAATTCTGAACAGATAATAAATAGTTCAATTTAGAAAAAGATAATTTCTCAACATATGCACAAACATTGATATTATCCATACAATTCAATATTTTTAATTCAGTAGCAAAATGATCTGTAAGAAATAATTTAGAAAGAGACGAATCAGAAAATAAACCGCGGCTTAATCTAACAAAAATATGATCTAAAAGAGATTGAGATATAGGAGTTATACGCGTAGGTGAAAAATGCGTTTGACTAAATCCATAGCTATAAAGTAAATTTAAATAATCTAGAGTAGACTTACAAGCATTATTTAACAAATCAATATTTAGATCACCCATTAAAACAGCAGATTCTGAACCCAAATCTAATAACAAAGAATCAAGTTCAGTAACAAAATCCAAAACTTTACTTGTACATGGTCTATATATAGCCAAAATAGAAAGCACACGTTTAGGAAGTCTCAAAGTTAATAATAATACATTCTGCAGTATTAAATGTTGGAATATTGAAAGAAAAGTCTAAACCGGTTTTTATAAAAACCATAACACCACCAGATCGTAAATGCATACGAGGAGAAAGTATACTCGTATAGCCATTCAAACTATATAAATTTTGTTCTTGTAAAGAAATCCAAGTTTCCGTTAAAATAATTATATCAAAATGAAATAAAGGAAAATTATTTAAATAAACTACAAGTTCATCAAAATGACATCTAATGCTACGTATGTTTAAATGAAATAATTTAAGTGAAGCAAAATCTTTTTCCTGAGAAATCAAATCAGAATTTATCATAATAAATAAATTTCAGAATGACTCCAAATCACTTTCATTTCTAATTAAAACACGAGGAGAATTATAATCTTTTCTCACATACACTGATCCATTATTGTACCGGTATAAATCCACCACGCTTACTCATACCCAGTACCCGAGTTCAAACCCAGTCCACGTTTAAGAATAAATTCCCAAAACGCCAACTGAATTCAAACCCAAACCCCGGCATGACCAACCGATGATGACTTTACACCAGCACGGGGTTATCCCTTTTCTAGCTCAGCTTAGAACATGGACTAAATTCTTACAGTTAATGATATATAGGTTTATTAGACTCTAGATACTGGGACGGTCATTCATGTAACGTATATATTTAAGTTGCCAATACAGACAGTAAGTGGCTAAATAGACTTAGAGAGTAATAAAGTGGAGGACACCAAAATTTAATTAAGTAAATTGTTTAATAAGCCAAATATAAAGCATATAAATATAGTGTTAAATAAGACAAATAGAAAGCACATGAATATAATGTTATATAATAGAAATATACAGCATATAAATATAGTGTTATACAGTACGGTAAGACTTCATAAATCCTCTTGTATTTGGCTACTAGTCTTTAGTGAACGTTTTATTTAATAAACAAACTTATGCCAATAGCTGTGTGATTGAAGGATTGACGGGTGGTTAAAAGAATCAGAGTATTAGAGCACTGGAAAAATATTTATCTAAAGATTTTTATTAACTTATTTTATTAGAATAGGCTCGAGCCGGAACGTAGACGAACAGTGGAGGTGGTTTTATATAAATACGACATAAAGGATAGATGTGCTGGTGGTTTTATATAAATACGACATGGAAGATAGATGAACTGGTGGTTGCCTGGATTCAAGAGCCCTACAGTAATCAATTGCGGTGCATTAACGGAATACCGGGCGGCTTGTACTTTGACAAGGCTTAATGCCCCCAAGTAGTTCCGGGACACGACAACCAGCCGGGGTCATTTCGAACCCCGGTGATCCAAGAGATTACCGGGAAAGAAAAACTGCTTTCATTCCCCAATGGTAGAATGGCGAGACGCTAACTTCAGCGAAGGGAAGGCATTGCCACAGACGTGAAGGACGAATACTTGAAGCGGATTTTTTTAAGAGAAATTATATAAAACCTGGAAACTATTTGTCTGTTTCTACGCCACAGGCTGAGATCCTTATCCCAATAAAAACATAGCGAAATTAAACTGACGGTGAAAAACAATAATTAGTTAATTTTACTCTGGGACTCCTAACCCTTCAGGTTGACAGGCGGTAGCGATAGTATCAAATTATTCAGTGAATTATTTCTCATATTATACATAACATTAATGTAACACTTTGAAACCATTATATATATATTTTAAGATCGAACCTTAGATTGCAATTATAGGACAAATTAACATAGACTAATAAAGTGACTTAACATTTATCAACTCGGAATGTGAAAGAATATTTAATTCAGAAAATGAAATTACTTTTAAATTAAATTGATCATTATTACACACTAGTTTACACAGAGTTGGAAATATTACTATTGGCAATGTTTGTTCATGAAATAAGCAACATAAGAAAATATAAATGCATTCAGTTGAAATATTATTACTATTAATTACAATTTTATAAATGATTTCTAAAGACTAGAGCAGAGGATAAAAAAAAAAAGAAAAGAAAATTTACTGACAGGTTAAATAATAGCATTATAAATGATATAAAAACTTACATATGATTTACTTGATTGATAATATTAAGCACGTAAGAAAGTTAAAGTTCGTGTAACAAAGTTCTCTTCTTTCTTCATCCAGCTTGGCTTGTGACGAACGTAGGCGCGCATTTTTGAAAGTTATTTGTAAGGCATAGTAAATTTTGAGATTGGAAGTTGGAAATTCTGAAGTATATGAAACATGATCAAACAGCGGCACGAGGATCCATATTGGCGGGCAGAGACCAGCTCCTGGCACTTAGCCCATGAACATGGCGATTCACTGGTAAACTTCTTAATAATAAGGTTTGAATTATACTCAACTGCTGTGTTGTCTCGAGACTACCTCTCTCAAACACGACCAAAGTTAGAATGTAAGTTTTTTCTAGAATTTGCCACTGCTGACCTTTCCGACTTGTTTTTGTTTTAGGCTCCGCCTACTTTCTCTAGCCTCTAGCGATGCAGCTTGACCAACAATCAATTATCTGTTTTTAGCAATCTTTTAATTTAATATCCTATTTTTAAATTGACATAATAATTACATATAAAAATTCCTTACTAATTTTGAATACAACTTAATTGCTCTGAACATTTGTGCAATTAGATTTTAATTAAAAACACTGATCAAAGGAATGTGATTTTTGATCAGTATTTTTAAACGACTTTATACAATTTTAAAACTAAAATTTAAAACAAATACGCCCGCACTGAAACTTTAAATTAAATGATATAAATTCACAAACCACGCACACACGAATATTATTTCATGGTTTGTGACATTTATATACGGAAACTTTACATATTTATTTATAAACTATAGAATATATAACTAATTTATATTATAACTTAAAATAGACAAAATCTCACTGCGGGCGAACAGTAGTTTGAATTACCGTACATAAAAACACCTGAAACGAAGATCGGTTCTCCGATCTGTCTGTTTCATTTCTTGTCACTTTATAAAAAAAAACAACAAAAAAAAAATGATTATACATAATTTCTGATTAACAGTTTTTCTTTCTCTTTTTCACATAATTGATTGACCTTGGAGAACAGTCTGGGTGAGGGTTTGAACTTAATATTTACAAAGGTGGGTGTATTGCCGTAATTCCTTTTCTCATCATCATGTGCATGTCATAGTGGTCATTTCCCGGGTTATCATTTTGTATATCTCTACCTTCTCCCTGGGTCGGGAGGTATATAAGGGTTATAGGTATGTCTTTTTAGATCTCTTAGTAAAATAGCAAAAGCGGTCACAATATTGTGCTTTGGTATATTATTATATTGTTCATTATTAAAAGTATCTTGCTTTAAAAGAATTTGTCTAACTTTCTGTGATCTAATGGCATCCATTATAACATTTTCACTTTGGGAGTTGAGAAGTTTTTCTCCATTTTTTATGAAACTATTTTTTTTAACATATGTCCATGCTTTAAAACAAAGTTTATCATTTCTGTTTAAAGAGTTCAGTTCCTCATCAATTTTGTTCAGATCACATTTCATAAATAAATAATCATGGAATTTATTAAAATGGGCAGTATTGCACACAACTAAAGATCTGTCCACTTTCTTCATTTTCATATCAGGAGGCCATTCAGCATCATTTCTAAACTTTAACTTTGATGACTTCATTAATCTTTCATCATCACTTTTCCACAGAACATCTTTATCATTATTATGAAAAGATAACTCAGAATTATTAATTATGATTTCAGAAGATTTATTCAAAACAGTATCTTTTGTTCTATTGATATCTTTCAACATCGATACAGCCACTCCATTAGAAGGTACTAAACTGGTGTCATCACTTTGAGATGGGCTGGCTTGCATTAGATTTGAAACGACCATTTCCTCAGTAATTACTTCATCTTTAGCTAAATCTGCTAGAGTAAAACTTTGACTCTGAGTAATTTCTGTCACATCTAATTCTTTACATTTTTGTTGAGTAGAGTTGGCATTTGTATTCACTAATCTAATCTCATGAGGTTCCAACCTTATTTTAGTTGGTTGAGGTTCTGTGTCCTCTGCTCCACTCCTCGCACTAATAATTTCTTTACCTTCCCTAACTGTTTTAACGTCCGACCCCATATACCATTCTTCAATCTGTACCATACGCGCCAACATGGCCATCATGATCTTTCTGTCCTCTCTCCCCTCTCTGAGGATCGCGTTAAACTTCGCATCGCGATCGTGCTCCCTCTGTTTGTTTCCTTCTATTTCTGCCATTTCTGCTTCGTTTTTCCTTAGAAATGTTTTTAGCATAAGACTTTGATTCGTACAACGCTTTGATTTGTATATATCATAAAAGGTTACTGATCCCTGCTCCTTGTGCCAAATCCTCCTCCGCTGCTGATACTGTTTGTGTGGCTTACTTCCTTTCTCTCTTTTCTTCCTTCGCCTACGTTCAGTCTGGTTTTTGTTATCTACGTTTTTTTTCTTTATTTAGGAATATCATATGACATGTCTAAAATCATTACTAAAAATATACAGGGAAAAAAAAACTTTCTTTCACCCAGTTCGCACTGTTCTCCTCAGTCCTATAATACATACATATTCATAATGGGTACATAACATAGTATTTTTTTTTTTTTTTTTGTATTTCTGTCAGTAATTCTCTCTTTTTATATATGCCACCCTACTCTCTTTTAAAACAACACTCGCCACTGCTGTATGGACAAACATGTTTGCTGACAAATTTATTTGATAGGCGCCAGCCAGCAACATGTGACCAATAGATAATTTAATCTACTGATCCCCAAATATATACTTTTATATGACCTAATAATTTTTGATTTAAGATTTATATATGCAAAAAAAAATTTAATACTGACTCCGGTAAGGTTTTTTTTTTATATTACAACATACATATATATGCACACACGTTTTTATTTTTAAAACACAAGAATAATCCTACTTCTTTCTTCTTTTTTCAAAAAAATATTTTTCACAACAAACGAAAATATATATATATATACGTACACAAATATATATACGCGTACACGTTTTTATTTTTTTAGAACTGGACTTAATTCTACTTCTTTATTTTTTTCATATGATTTAAACGACAAGAATGAACTCACAAAAACATTATGGAATAACTCATTTATTTTAATTAATTACACTCACGAATTGCTTCTGCTCTCTTTTCAAAAAAAAAAATCTTCACTCTGACTTAACAATATTTGGGAGGATTATATACTGAACCTTTGTGTAAGGGAAAAAAAAATTTTATACATTTGTTTTATTACTATAGTTTTCACTTGCGCATTTTAATACGCCAAATACGTATCAATATTATGACTCGACACAAAAAAAATTGAATATTTTTATCATTTAACTGTTTCCTTCCGTTCACTCTGCAGGGTGTGGGAGATTTCTTCATCGAGCACCACGGAGGGCGTCCAAAAATATAATAACTGTACCGGTATAAATCCACCACGCTTACTCATACACAGTACCCGAGTTCAAACCCAGTCCACGTTTAAGAATAAATTCCCAAAACGCCAACTGAATTCAAACCCAAACCCCGGCATGACCAACCGATGATGACTTTACACCAGCACAGGGTTATCCCTTTTCTAGCTCAGCTTAGAACATGGACTAAATTCTTACAGTTAATGATATATAGGTTTATTAGACTCTAGATACTGGGACGGTCATTCATGTAACGTATATATTTAAGTTGCCAATACAGACAGTAAGTGGCTAAATAGACTTAGAGAGTAATAAAGTGGAGGACACCAAAATTTAATTAAGTAAATTGTTTAATAAGCCAAATATAAAGCATATAAATATAGTGTTAAATAAGACAAATAGAAAGCACATGAATATAATGTTATATAATAGAAATATACAGCATATAAATATAGTGTTATACAGTACGGTAAGACTTCATAAATCCTCTTGTATTTGGCTACTAGTCTTTAGTGAACGTTTTATTTAATAAACAAACTTATGCCAATAGCTGTGTGATTGAAGGATTGACGGGTGGTTAAAAGAATCAGAGTATTAGAGCATTGGAAAAAATATTTATCTAAAGATTTTTATTAACTTATTTTATTAGAATAGGCTCGAGCCGGAACGTAGACGAACAGTGGAGGTGGTTTTATATAAATACGACATAAAGGATAGATGTGCTGGTGGTTTTATATAAATACAACATGGAAGATAGATGAACTGGTGGTTGCCTGGATTCAAGAGCCCTACAGTAATCAATTGCGGTGCATTAACGGAATACCGGGCGGCTTGTACTTTGACAAGGCTTAATGCCCCCAAGTAGTTCCGGGACACGACAACCAGCCGGGGTCATTTCGAACCCCGGTGATCCAAGAGATTACCGGGAAAGAAAAACTGCTTTCATTCCCCAATGGTAGAATGGCGAGACGCTAACTTCAGCGAAGGGAAGGCATTGCCACAGACGTGAAGGACGAATACTTGAAGCGGATTTTTTAAGAGAAATTATATAAAACCTGGAAACTATTTGTCTGTTTCTACGCCACAGGCTGAGATCCTTATCCCAATAAAAACATAGCGAAATTAAACTGACGGTGAAAAACAATAATTAGTTAATTTTACTCTGGGACTCCTAACCCTTCAGGTTGACAGGCGGTAGCGATAGTATCAAATTATTCAGTGAATTATTTCTCATATTATACATAACATTAATGTAACACTTTGAAACCATTATATATATATTTTAAGATCGAACCTTAGATTGCAATTATAGGACAAATTAACATAGACTAATAAAGTGACTTAACATTTATCAACTCGGAATGTGAAAGAATATTTAATTCAGAAAATGAAATTACTTTTAAATTAAATTGATCATTATTACACACTAATTTACACAGAGTTGGAAATATTACTATTGGCATTGTTTGTTTATGAAATAAGCAACATAAGAAAATATAAATGCATTCAGTTGAAATATTATTACTATTAATTACAATTTTATAAATGATTTCTAAAGACTAGAGCAGAGGATAAAAAAAAAGAAAAGAAAATTTACTGACAGGTTAAATAATAGCATTATAAATGATATAAAAACTTACATATGATTTACTTGATTGATAATATTAAGCACGTAAGAAAGTTAAAGTTCGTGTAACAAAGTTCTCTTCTTTCTTCATCCAGCTTGGTTTGTGACGAACGTAGGCGCGCATTTTTGAAAGTTATTTGTAAGGCATAGTAAATTTTGAGATTGGAAGTTGGAAATTCTGAAGTATATGAAACATGATCAAACAGCGGCACGAGGATCCATATTGGCGGGCAGAGACCAGCTCCTGGCACTTAGCCCATGAACATGGCGATTCACTGGTAAACTTCTTAATAATAATGTTTGAATTATACTCAACTGCTGTGTTGTCTCGAGACTACTTCTCTCAAACACGACCAAAGTTAGAATGTAAGTTTTTTCTAGAATTTGCCACTGCTGACCTTTCCGACTTGTTTTTGTTTTAGGCTCCGCCTACTTTCTCTAGCCTCTAGCGATGCAGCTTGACCAACAATCAATTATCTGTTTTTAGCAATCTTTTAATTTAATATCCTATTTTTAAATTGACATAATAATTACATATAAAAATTCCTTACTAATTTTGAATACAACTTAATTGCTCTGAACATTTGTGCAATTAGATTTTAATTAAAAACACTGATCAAAGGAATGTGATTTTTGATCAGTATTTTTAAACGACTTTATACAATTTTAAAACTAAAATTTAAAACAAATACGCCCGCACTGAAACTTTAAATTAAATGATATAAATTCACAAACCACGCACACACGAATATTATTTCATGGTTTGTGACATTTATATACGGAAACTTTACATATTTATTTATAAACTATAGAATATATAACTAATTTATATTATAACTTAAAATAGACAAAATCTCACTGCGGGCGAACAGTAGTTTGAATTACCGTACATAAAAACACCTGAAACGAAGATCGGTTCTCCGATCTGTCTGTTTCATTATGAATGAAAGCAAAACCTTGACCAGAACGTAACTTCTGTTTCGCCAACCATAAAAGCCTTCTATTGAATGGAGTCAAACGCTGATTAATATAAATACGTTTGTTATTATTAACCCCAGGCAAAATTTGAGAAACTGTTAAAACAGATTTTTTATTTATTAAAAACTGTATGGCAGAATTTCGTGATTTAAAACGAGCTACAATAAAACCTGGAGCTCCTGATTTATTTTTTGTACGAAAAACGTTTTCCAAATCTACAGCGACATCTTTAACACCGAGCTTGTCCGCCACGTTAGTTAAAATTAACGGCAAATTTTCATTTTCTTGACAAGGCAAACCCTGTATTTCAATTTCATGATCCAGATTAAATCGTTCCATAGAATGTAATTTATCTTTCAATAACAAAATCTCATTCTCATTTGAAGTACAAGAATTAGAAAGACGAATTATTTCTTGATTATTCCGATCCACATTTTCATAATAATAATAATAATAATAATAATAATAATAATAATAATAATAATAATAATAATAATAATAATAATAATAATAATAATAATAATAATAATAATAATAATAATAATAATAATAATAATAATAATAATAATAATAATAATAATAATAATAATAATAATAATAATAATAATAATAATAATAATAATAATAATAATAATAATAATAATAATAATAATAATAATAATAATAATAATAATAATAATAATAATAATAATAATAAGAAGAAGAAGAAGAAGAAGAAGAAGAAGAAGAAGAAGCTCGTGAATGTACTTCATTAAAGGCAAACAGAATCTAATTATTAGTTTAAAAATCTTATATTTTTGAAAATTATTTCCGATTATAAGAAAAGACGCTGTTAACAAAGTAAGTTTTTTTTATTATTTTGTCCTAAGAAAATCTAGTCATCTAGTTGAATAACAATTGCGTTGTTAGTAAAAGAAATAACAATACAGATGTCAAATCAGTTGCAGAAGCCAGTAAGGAAAAAAAATCTTATGTAAATATTGCTGCAATGAAACCACAAAAAGCAATATTAGAAAATATTATACAGCAAGAGAACAAAAAAAACGGAGGGGAAGGACAAATAGGCAGATTTAGGAGAGCCAATTCATTAGACATTTTTGAATTAAGTTTAGAAAATGAAGATGAGACACCTAATCATATAGCAGAACAAACTGAAGATAATTGGACAGAAGAAGAAATTCAAGAAATAAACATCCAGTTTAATAACACAATACCAAACAAGTTATATGAATCTTTTAAAAAATTCTTTTCTAATAAATCATTAGTGCTGGCAATTACAGATAGAAATCTAACGTTATATAAATTTCACAAAGACTTATTATATCAAAAACTAACAGAAGAAAACTTATGGGATTCAATCTCAGAAATCGGTGAACATTCAAACTCACGATATATAGCTATACAATTTTTCAATGAAAATCAAAAAATGAGATTTAAATCACAAATAAAAACAATTGGTGGATACGTAATGATTGTTGTTGATGAAAATATGCAAAATTATTGCTCAGGAATCATTAAAAATGCGTATTTTGGGTTTAGCATTCATGATTTCAAAAGTATGGTCCAACCATTTGGGCATGCAATATACATTAAGCAAATCTTGTGCAATGATACACCAACACTTATATACACCAACAGTTATCATTTTAAGATAGAGCTGCACCAGCATATTAAACCAGAAGAAATTCCAAGGCAAATTATGGATCATGGAGCAGTATTATACTTAAACATTAAAGGGCTAAGACCACAATGTTTTGGCTGTGGAGAAAGAAGCCATTTGATTATAGACTGTCCAAAGAACAGAAATAACAAAGGATTTGATTTATCAGAAGAAAGACTAGAAAAGAAAACAAGCTATAAACAAAGAGATGTAAAGCAAATACTGACATCAGATGTGGGAACTCAAGGAAGTGAAAAGGAAAAAAATTCTATACAAACACATATGAATACAGATATGCAAGAAAATGAAACTGCAAATGTAAATAATGATGATAGCAAAATTGGGAAGATTCCAGATTTTTCATTAAGGTTGGAGGAAAAAGTGTACCTTAAGATAAATAATACAAAAGTAAAAGAAAAAAAAGGGAATGATATACAAATGCATGTGATTAAAGCTTTAGAAAAAAATATAGACAAACACACATTTAAAAAAAATGTTGATGAGAAGCAATATAATGAAGAGAATATGAATTTGGATGAAGAACTGGAATTATCTAAAAAACAAAGAACTAGGAACAATACGAATACTGAGATTACTCAGACAATAATGCCAAATATGCAACAAGTTACTCAGGTTAATAGTGAACAGAAGAGAAAGCCAGGAAGACCCAAAAAAAACAGGAAAACAGGAAAAAAGCTAAAATTAGGAGAGCTTATGTTTGATGACGGAAGAGCACACGTCTCAAATGGACAGATATACTGATGTTGAAACTGAAAGTGAATTCGAAGATGCCCAAGATTTACAATTGATAGACAGCCTAAAATAAGGATAATTAAAGATAAAGTAAATTTAAATAAATTCAAAGTAAAAAGTAAATTTTTATAAATGAAAATTAAAATTGCTTCTTTTAATGTACGGGGTTTGAATTCAATAGAAAAGATATTTAAGTTGAAACAATGGATCAAGGAAACAAAACCTCATATAATGGGACTGCTTGAAACCAAAATTTATGCAGGGTCACAAATTGATCCAGCAAAATTTCTAAATAGTGAGGGCTTTGTTGCATGTTCAAGAGACTCTACCTCTCCATCAGCTGGTACAGGTCTTTTGATAGCTACTGCTTGCCAGTTTACCAATTTTCAAATCATATACATTGATGCAAATCTATTAATAGTTACTTTATTTCACAAAATAATTAAAATAAATGTAATCTTTGTTTATATGCCATTGCAAAAATATAAAATAAATACAATAATTGCCACAATTAATTCAACACTGGGATCTACAGCTAATCCAACAATTTTGATTGGAGACTGCAATGTAACATATGATGAGTTTATAAATAAGTGGATACATAAATTATCAATTCCATTGATGAGTGCAAGGGGTTACTTACCTGAAGATGCTGTTTCATTTCATAATGGCCGATTTTCATCATTAATTGATCTTTGTTTTTACACTCCAGTGTTTCATCATCTAATAAGCATGAAGTTAATCCCTTCAGCAATTTCTGATCACTCAGCTCAGTTCATATCAATTGACCTCAGTAATATACAAGTCTCTAGAATGCAATTAACTAGAACAATAAGAATGTTGATTCCAACCTTAACACCCGAATTTATTTTTTCAGAGACTTATATTATGTGGAATAAAATTCTTTCAATGACCTTTAACCCAATACAGCAATATTTAGCTTACATTAATATCCTGTCATTTAACATTAATCATATAGTGAAAAATCAGCCACCTCCCTCAGGGTTGTTGAAGCTTGCAGAACAAATTCATAAACGTATTGTGGTCATAACTCCTAATCAGCACACACAGAAACGTATACATATACTAACAAATGCTTATAACAAAGCATGTGAAACACTGAAGAGCTATTTAAAAAATAAAAAAAGTAGAATATGCCTAATGCATCAACACACATGGACTCGGCAATATATTAGATGGGCATTAGGAAGGGGACCTGAAATCAAAGTGCCATTAGCAATTAAAATAAACAATGAAACATTTACTGAAAATAATATGATATTACCAATTCTTAACTATTTTAAAGATAAGCTGGGACCAGGAAAATTGATACAATACCAGCCAAATGTATTTGGAATGGCAGAGACTGAATCACCATATACTATAGATGATTTTATAATGAAAATGAATAAAATGGACAACAACTGTCACCCAGGAAGCCCTGGAATTCCACTGTTCATATTAAAACACCTTGACAAACTGACTAGCAAATGCCTGTGTCAGCTGGCAAATTATTTATCGCAGGGAATAATAACAATGGAGGGAGTTAATACAATCGCTATCGTGCCGTTTAATAAAAAAAAAAGCCCATTCCTTTGTTATCAGAGATAAGGCCAATATCAATGGGTCCATTGCCCATAAAGATTTTAGAGAAAGTAATTAAAGATAAAATAGAACCATTTATTTTACCGATGATTTCACCAGCTCAGTTTGCTAAAAAACATTCATCTACCACACAAGCTGCTATGTTATTTAAGGCTATTTTGACATCAGTTAGAGAAAAGAAAAGATATGGCCCGATTGTTGTACAGCTGGATATTGCTTCGGCTTTTGACAATGTTGATATATCTATACTGTTGAGATTATTGAATGACACTGAAATGCCAAAATCACATATATATGTTATAACAAATTTACTCTTAAATCGTGAGCTTCACATTACTCTAAATGGCAGAAATTCACCAGCTTTCACACCAACTAAATCACTTTCACAAGGGTCTCCACTTAGTGCCATCTTATTTATTTTATATATAAATCCACTTCTTGTCCGATTACAACAGGCATTTGAGGGAATGGAAATCCCAGGAACAGGTCAAAAATTGACCTGCATTGCATACATGGATGATATTACAGTTTTCCTGAAATCAAAAAGGCAGATACCAAAACTACAGATGATTTTAGAAGAATACTCAAAGGAATTTAAACTAAGTTTCAATCCAGAAAAAACAACAGCATGGACTATATTCACAGGAAGGCCATGCACATCCATTTTCCAGGCAAAGCCATGATCATTCCTTGGATTTCCATTCCATCTAGGGACTACTGGAATGAGATGTCATTTGCAGAACAAATTGAAAAATGAAATACAGAAAATAGCAGACTCTCTATCCAATGCCTATATGTCAGTATATTCCAAGATTCAATTGATCAATAGTTTGATGATGACTAAGATAGTTTACTTTATGCCAGTGGTTGCTTTCTCAAAAGCTTTTATCTCCAAAATTAAGACCATTTGCAATCAACTACTATGGTCAAGGAAAGTCGTGGCAATATCAATGGCAAAACTATGTCAGCCATTGAATAAAAATGGTTTGGGCTTACATGATATTGGTATTTTTTACAAAACAGAGAATGATGAACAAAATAATTGATATTATTAAACAATTTCCAAAAATTAAGCAGCTCATAGAGGTCATTCCAACTGATAAACCACCACCAAAAAAATTATCATATTTTGAACAATTAATACATCTTTGTAAAACAGAATCAAAAATCCCAGAGCAATTTATTAATAAATACAAATACTGGGAAATTTATGAATTAATGCATGAAGATAATAACACAATTGCTTTAGAACAAATACTGGGAATTAATAATAAGCAATTGGTTAAAAGGTATAAACGATGGGCCTTAGAACCAAAGTTTTTCAATTTTCTAATAAAACTTAATCTATCTGCATTACCTACCACATATTTTCTTTGCCACAAAAGACTGTATACGTCAATTGATCCCTTTTGTGGGTTATGCCATCGAGCTGAGGAAACCCTATCACATCTGCTATATCACTGTGAGGGACTTGGGCACATAAGAAATCTCATAACTAGCAGTTACAGAAGGTCTAATGTAACAATGCATCAATTGATTTCTGCATTTAGAGAAAGATTAACACCAAGTGTCAGGGCAGCAACCTTTGTGCTATATGCATACTGGTGTACTAGATGCACTTTTCTAATTGGTAACAATTCCAGGAGACATCCAGTTACTTTTTCAAATAAACTTGAAATAATACAGAAAAGGGATAAGAGACTGGCCAGACCTGACATTTATGCAGCAACCTGGTCATTACTTAAGATTAGATCTATGTTATAGTGAATTGAGGAAATTAAACATTATAAAAAAACTTAGAAGGATATGCATGTCAAATTAGCAACAAGGACAATTTAGCAACAATTTTTTCCTTTCTATTATAAGTAATTGATTTGCTAATGGTGTTCAAATGATAATGGACAATCCAGGATATTATATGTAGACAAACTATGTAAATGCAAAATTTGTAATTCTTTTGAGACAATAAAGGCCTTTTGAAACATAATAATAATAATAATAATAATAATAATAATAATAATAATAATAATAATAATAATAATAATAATAATAATAATAATAATAATAATAATAATAATAATAATAATAATAATAATAATAATAATAATAATAATAATAATAATAATAATAATAATAATAATAATAATAATAATAATAATAATAATAATAATAATAATAATAATAATAATAATAATAATAATAATAATAATAATAATAATAAAGACATCTATAAAATACAGGGCTTAAATCAAATTATGCTTGTGCCATTCATGAAAAAGAAACAATTAATCTCAAACACCACTAACCTACGTCCAATTTCAATGTGCTCCCTTGGCATAAAGATAATAGAATCAGTGATAAAAGATAAAATAGAGCCATTCATTTTGCCAAACCTATCAAAAATGCAGACGTGTGCTCTAAAAGAATCCTCAACAGGACAGGCAGCCTTTCTATTCAAGTCAACTATAGAAACTGTTAGAGATAATAAAAAATACAGTCCAGTTGTTATTCAACTGGATATTGAAGCTGCTTTTGACATGATTTCCATCAGTACTCTTCTTAAAACTCTGCAGAAATACTCAGTTCCAAACGCCTATCTAAACTTGCTTGCTAACTTGCTTTTAAACCGTGAGATTTATGTTTCCCTAAATGGGAAAACTTCACCACCAATAGTGCCACATCAGTCCATCCCTCAGGGCTCACCTCTCAGTGCCTTATTGTTCACTGCCTATATCAACCCTCTTATAAAAATAATAGAAAATGAATTTTCAGGAGTCTACGTGCCTACAATCAATGACAACATCTCATGTATCGCATATATGGATGATATAGCAATATTTCTATCATCCCAAAAACAAATTCCCAAACTTCTTAAGATACTTAATAATTTCACAAAAGAATATAAGCTAACATTTAATATGGAGAAATCATGTGCATGGCAGATCTTCACCGGTAATAGCATTACTAAAGTTTTCAAAGGTAGACCAAGCGCATTCCTTGGGTTCAATTTTTATTTACGACATTCACCTATGAGATCGCTCATACAGAAAAATTTGATAGAGAAAGTGGAAAAAACTGTCAATTCACTCTCCAAAGCCTATCTCTCTCTATATACAAAAATGGCCTTGCTTAACATGTTAGTGATCACAAAAATCTCTTATTTTACTCCAACAATCATTTATACCAAAGCATTTACAAATAAGATAGACTCCTTATGCAGGAAATTATTCTGGGGAAAAAAGATTATCTCAATATCAATAAAACGCCTAAGAAAACCCCTTTCACAAAATGGCCTTGGCCTTCACTCAATACATGTCTTCAGAATACAAAAAACATTGAACATAATATCTACATGATCAAAAAAAATTCCCATATTTAGAAATTTCTGCCAAGATTACTCCTACAGATAGACCACCTCCTCTTCAAGGATATCTGAACACACTACTTACACCATTATTAACAATCCACACTCTTAACTTTAAACCACCACAAGCCAAATATAAATATTGGGAAGTTTATCAACTTCTACATCCAAATCAAGATGATGTACAAACACCACTTCATATTAATAATAAACAATTATGTCGCAAATTCAAACTATGGTCACTTGAACCAAAATATTTTGACTTTCTCCTAAAGATAAATCTGGACTCGCTTCCTACACAATACTTTTTGAGATATCAAAGAAACTATAAAGATATAGATGATATATGTAATCTTTGTCATAGGGACTCGGAGACACAAAACCACCTTTTCTTCTCATGCCCAAGTCTAGAAAACATTCGTGAAATCATTAGCACTTCACTCAAAGATAAAAAAATCAATATGATAACCCTTTTTGACTCTTTTAAAAGGGGTGTCTTTGCTGAAATAAGAATCTGCACATTTTTACTCTATGCCTTATGGTGTACAAGGTGTAATTTCATATACAATCATAATCCCAGAAGACATCCAAACACGTTCAGAAATAAGCTGAAAACCATACGTGAAAGAGACAGGAAGATTACAGAACAAACTAAGTACATTGACACCTGGAATATACAAGAACTTATATAAAAGCACACAAAAAAAAAACTATATTTAACATGGATCCTTGTGCCAGTTCTAAAGTCAACTGACACAAACTAGACGCATTCCTGCTTTAGTTTCATTGAAGTATATCTAATTGAATATAATCGTATGATTGAGTGAATATCATTGACTTTATTGAACTGTTTTTTTTTTTTTTCTCTTGGATACTTCTAGTTTGATAAAGCATACAGGTACTGATCAAATCATTGTACATATGCAGTTTTGTGAAAACAATTTATATATAAGAAATATGTTGTCAAATGTAACTTGTGTAACCTTTTAGAACACTAATAAAGTTTATCCTTTGAAACATAATAATAATAATAATAATAATAATAATAATAATAATAATAATAATAATAATAATAATAATAATAATAATAATAATAATAATAATAATAATAATAATAATAATAATAATAATAATAATAATAATAATAATAATAATAATAATAATAATAATAATAATAATAATAATAATAATAATAATAATAATAATAATAATAATAATAATAATAATAATAATAATAATAATAATAATAATAATAATAATAATAATAATAATAATAATAATAATAATAATAATAATAATAATAATA